>JAVDBV010085370.1:0-22099 GCA_032619315.1 Piper longum | reverse complement strand
ACTATAATATTAGTCTTATAAATGTTGAAGATATTATATTATTAATATAAAATATCGGACACTCGGTCCCTCATTCGGTTGGACAAAAAAATGTCCATGTTTGGTTTGTTTTAATTCGGTCGATTTCAGTCGGCCAAATTCGGTCGGACATACTTCGGACTCGGACGGTCGGACAAATTCAGACGTCCATGCCCACCCCTATGTGTCACGACGTTGCCGGCAGCGATCTCGGACATGGCAGAGGTCGATGTCGGTCTCAAAGTGTAGATCTGGGTGAGGGGTAGCTGCGTGGGTGATCGTATTAGCCAGTGGTGGCTCGCCGGTGCCGGAAAATGACCCGAACGGGTGGTAGCGGTGGCAAAAACCGACCCCAAAAAGATCATCTCCAAGGGCGACTGCGGCGGTGCCAGTGGCGATCGTAGGTACGACTCGAAAGCTGGCCGCAAGATGATCATGACCATACTGATGGTCTGGCCGGAGGAGGACTAGGGTGTCGCCGATGGCGAGCTAAAGTGTCGGCGGCACTAAAGATGGAAAATCCGAAAACGAGAGAAAACCTCAAAATTTATATGGGCAGCTAGGGTTGAGTGGACAGATCAGATTTTGCCATGTGGCACGATCAGAGTGTTCGACAACTCAGTAGCCTAGTGGGGTCCACCTATGTATATATACAACATACTTATGGACGGAAAGTTTAGATTAAAACCGTCCAAAGTCGAAACTGATTCGAGTTTTAAAAATGACTCTATAAGAGGGAATCGAGGTAAGAAGGCTAAATGGGCCTCAAACCTTGAACTCAATCAAAATGGGCCCATAGGGGCATAAATCGAGTGATCCAAAATTCCTATGATACATTCAAATGAAATACTTAGAAAATCCCAAATAGATGCTAACACTGCAACGGCGTAGATCTAGGCCTAAAATCCTCGCTACATATACAAATAAATCTGTATACCTCATTATACACTGATAACTCATGATCTTATCATTTACATATCAGGCATACTCAGTCACTATAACATGGTCATAAGGCCATCTAGGCCCATACTCATAATCTAAAACTAGTTTGGCTCGATCTCGCTAGAACCAACTCGATACTGACCCGAATAGGGCAAAACTCAAATTGGGTAAAACCCTAACCCGAAAATGGGGGTTTTACACACAATCATTTAAAAAATAATTCTAATATATTATATTGAACAATTATAAATCCATCATAAAAATATTATAATTTCATGATAACAATCATAAAATATAGCTTTTAATTTTTTTTAAAAAAGTTCAATTATTTCCGTTTGGTTTAGTGTCGAATTGAAATATCAATAGGCAATTCCCTTTGTCTAAGCCCTGCTAAAACCGAACATAATTTTATAACTTAATTTATTTATTAAAATATAATAAATACATTTGTTTAATATATGTTATCAAGATTATCAATATTCTAATGAATATAACCATATAAAAAGTAATTCTAATATATTGTATTGAACAATTTGAAATTCATCATAAAAATATTATCATTTCATGATAATAAACATAACATATATCTTTCAAAATACTTTTAAAAAGTTCGATTATTTCAGTTCACTTTAGTGCCAAACTAAAATATCATTAGGCAATTCCCTTTGCCTACATCCCTAATGAAAACCGAACAATTTGATAACTTAATTTGGATTTTATTTGATTTTCGGTTTTCACCCAATTATGTTCACCCCAAAATGTATGTGTTACTATTATTTTTGGCTAAAATATAACCCGATATCAAAAGCTTCAATCTTCATTGCATTATAACCATTTTCAAAGATGAACATTTCACACGGATTTGTTTCGGCTTTCAAATGTAAGGATAATTGGTTAGCTTAATCAACTAAGCTTAGCATCATAAATTTTTTTTTCAGAAAGGAGCATCATAAGTTCTTAGCATTATTTAGGGTTTCTACTGCTGCCCCTGTGCAAACACAAACAAAGAAGTATGTGGATAATAACAGTTGATGGAAGTTAAACTCAGCAAAAAACAAATCCTTCTTGTAGTGCAATCCTTTGTAATAACAATGGCTACCCTTTCCATTCAATTGCCAGGAAAAAATGGGATCCGATATTTTGGCTATTCTTTTGCTAGATTGAAGACGATTCAAAACGATAACGTTCGTTTTCGTGGCTTTTTTGCAGAGCACTCGGTTTAATAGAATAGAAACGTGTATATCTAGCAAGAATAACGCAGCGGAAAACTAAAATACTCAGGCTCATAGCACAGACCGGAAAGCTATGGTTTTTGAGCAACCTTTTTTATTTTTTCCTTTCTAGTTAGCTCGTCATGCCCTCTGGACTCGTTCTCTTTAAAATAAAAAAAAAGAAAATGATACAACAGTAATTTTCTTTTAAGGTAGGTTTAGTAGTTTGAAATTGTATAAAATAAATATAAAAGTTGGTGATCTCATATTTCCTTGTATTTAAGTGTCTTAAAATTTAATTAATTTTTTTTTTAATTTCAATCAAAATTTATATAAAAATTTTACAAAATAATATTTTCTCAAAAAATGTTTGAGAAAATTTTGAGAATCATATGCAAATGAACATGGGAAGAAAGATTTCAATTTTTACGTGCAAAAAATTTTTTAAAATTTTTTATGTCATTTCATCTTATTGTATTTTTATTTTATCATTTTATATAAATTTTTTTTATTTACACTATTTTAATGGAAACCAAACGAAATATTTAAAAAAATATTAAATATCTAAAAATCGCACGCTTGATTCTTGAAGCAGAGAATTTAGTGGGAGCAGCCGCAGAGACCATGAAAAATATTGAAAATACAATATACTAAACCCATTCTCAGCTGCGCAGAAACCATTAACGAAGTCCTTCCAATTAGGATCTTTAAATTAGTACTTGGGCTTAATAAATCTGCAGGACTTGATTCAGAGCTCGAGGATTATATACATCTACAAAAAATTACTTACTAAAGAATGGAAAAAATGATTGGAGGATTGGGAAGATCATACTCATCTAGGGACGAATATTTTTCAATCTTCTTGCCGTCTGTGTATTCTTTAACATATTTTGTTTGGTATAAGTTACCTTCAAGTCTTCACTAACACAATGACGAACTCCGATGCCCGTAACATCCATACTCAGCAAATAAATCTACATCTTCAGGAGCAAAATTCAATGAGCCTGAATTTAAATAGTGACGAGCAGTTCTGGCCCTACACAAAACAATTATCATCAACATGAATTAAATTTCGACATCCAAGCTATTGGTGCTGCAGTATATAGCTTGATTTTCATGCCTTTCGCTGTCCGGGCAATAAATGAAAAATAAAGTTTACCTTCGTGAGTGCTTCGCATCAAAGCTTTCTGACAATCTAGTCTTTTCAAACCTTGCGATCTTGCTCAGGCAAGAAGAGTAATCATGCAGCCCACCTCTCATTCCAAGCAGAAATCTTGATGGAATAATGGGAAGAATAGAATTGTATAAATTTTCCTGTTGTTTTCTGTGCAAATATGATTCAATAAACATGTAAACAAAAACAAACAAACAATTGATAAAAGGTCATAATCTAAGCAAATTTGCCATAAAAGAGATGTACAGCCTAAAGTTCATAGAATAACCATGAATTTTGAGACTGAGCTAACATTGACGGTAAAGATCAAATAATCTGCATTTTTAGGATGAGCATGATACTGTCCTCACTAACAAATAATTTGGGATATAATCATCCAGCACTAGAATGATGTCTCTAATAAATCCAAAAGCACATTTTGAATTTCCTGTCCCTTTGAGGTGTCATCAGCTGTCTGAATTTAAAAGATATTTTATCCCCACTAGTTAAACACTTCAGAGATACAATATAACAAAATCAAAAGTTGGACTTCACTACTTTTCATGAAGTGCGGATGCTATATCAAGAAACTTTTGCTGCAATAAAATTGTTTCTCGGAACAATATGAAGTAATCAAATTGTGTGAACGAGGATAATCTTCGACAAGAGGCTCACTTGGGGTCGTAAAAAGACAATATTCACTTTTTTAATGGATATAAAAGAAGTAAAGGAGTACTGAAAAGAGACAGATGGCATAATCAGAAATGATAGAAGTTTTTTGTGATTTAAGCACTAATAGCAGCTCAACAAGGAATGACAGACGAAACCCTGCATTTCTGACTCACTTGAAAGGACCATGATAGAAGGTCAAAATAAAAAAGTACAGGTACAGGGAAAGATTGAATTACCTTAATAGTGAAATATCGAAGTCAGGTGCCTCATCTAGCTCTGGACATACATCCATCTCATGGGTAATAAATTTTCCTATTGCCATGGTACTGGTGCTGCATGCCAGCATTTCACGAGCAATATCAACCTTCAGCTGGCAGCCAAAACTTGGCTCCATAAAAGAAGTGTTTTTTGCAAAGAAGCAAAAGCCATGTTGTGCAAAGGTAGAACACATCTCTACTTGATCATCATACCAGCCTCTTGATTCTGGTTCATGACAAGGAAGCAATGATTGCTCTAGGTGGTCCTGCATGTGCAAAGTCATTAGGCACGTACTGAAGTTTTCATTGAGATACCATTGGCCAAATAAATCAAAGAATTTTAATATATGATAAAAATAGCATGGAATATTTTGCAATTTAAATTCTCAATTATTTAGCTCCCAATTTGGAAAAACAGCAAATCCAATTTTCCCTGAATACAAATTTATATGTCTACAAAAATTTTTTTAGGAAACACTGAAAAAACATTTTTACAATCTTATGAGTTATTAATCATTTAAGAGGGATAGAAACAGCTTACACTAATGACAGGCTGGCAATAATGGAACATGATATCGGCTTCAGAAATCACATTGGAAAATCCATCTACTATTTTAGAAACCTCTGAAGCAACTCTTTGCACTGAGGTAACTAGCAATTGTAGATTTTCACGCCTACGTAGATCGCCCCATGCTGCATCAACTATTTCCTCATCAGTCAATATCGATGCATTATCAAGCAGAATGGAGGTCGGAATAATGTCCACACGGCTACATTCATCCATTACTGTACACAACCTAAATCCCATGCCTGCATCCTGCTCCTCTGCATTAACAAAGTCAACATCACAAGATTTCTTCTCTTCTGTCTGTGTCTTTTCATGTTCTTCAGTCACTTCATAAAAAGTGTCACCTTCAAATGGCAAGTTATAAGATAATGTATCATCCCCAAAAACAGTAGGGACAGAAGATACAGTTCCAGTTAGATACTCTTCCTGATATTTGTTCTCAGTCTCTGCAACAAAAGACTGTGGTACACAAGATATGTCTTGAGAGTTGCTTATTTCAACCATTTTTCTTCTAGGATCCACTGTAAATGAATCAATAGTTGTGTCATCCTCTGGCATATTTATATTTTGATCAAGGGACCGTACTAGATTCATAAGGGGTTCTATAATATCATTGTTTTCTTGATTGGATACTTTCGGCTGGAAATGCACCATAGGTACTTCAGGCACAGCCTGCAACACAGTTGGTGACGTATCATCCCCAGAATCAGACGACAAAATGACATTGGGATTTTGTCTAGTAGTTGGCCTCAAAAAGTGAACAGGAGAAGTAGAAACACTCCTTGAAGAATCATAAATACTGTCAAATGGTGAAGAAGACTTCCCATAATTTTGCAGTAAAAAAGTATTCCCAAGAATGGCATCTTTTTTACCAAGGATCTCCCCAAAGTCATTAGCATCCATATTCATTCCCAGCATGGCCTCTTTCCTCAAGTTGATCTTATCGTCTTCATAGCAGAAAAAATTAGAAATAATTGGCACATTGACTAAGTTGAGATTTTTTTCTCTAACGACAGAAAGGGCATTGGATATTTCCTTCTCTACAGTCTTTGCTAATTCACATGGAAATTCCCAAGGAAGTATTACTGGTAATACCCGGTGCCACGCATTACAGTCAAATTGCAGAGCAGGGCATAAATTCTGCGAAATCTGGGCTAAAGGAACAAGAAATAACTAGTATTATTTTAATAATACTGAAATCACAAGAGAACAAACAAAAGCAAAACAAGAAACAAGGAATAACTAGTAATATTTTAATAATAATGAAATCACAAGAGAACAAACAAAAGCAAAACAAGAACCAAGCGTTTTAGTGAAAGAAGTTTCTCAACCCAGGGTGAAGGACAAGTTATCTGTAAACATGAATAGTCATACCTTTTGCAATAAGATATCAAAATATGCTTCATTCAAGCCTTTTAAACCTTCATATCATACTAGTAAGCTACCAAATATTGAAAACAATTGCCATTTCAATTTACTACTGTATATAAGTATGACAAATTGACAATCATATCTCTTTTGGGGTTCAAAGCGAGAAAACACTATCATTCGTCCTGCTAATCAAAGCAGAATGCAGTTTAAGATAAAGAAAGTATTTCTGATTACCAAATCAAGTAAATTTAGCAGCAGTTATAATGGTGAGAAATAAATTCAAGCTAATATATGTACCACGTTTGTCATGGTTTCCCTGTAACCAAAACTGAAGGTGCATTAATGTCTTCCTAATGTCAGCTTGACAGCTCTTTACCACAAGTCGGAGCAGTTTTGGGCAAGTAAAAGCTTTTTGTCCTGCACAAACCTACAATAAGAGAGTATTTTCATTATCCAATGTTCATAGTTAGTTTAAGCGAACAATTACTGGAGACATGTAAGGCATGAGACAGTAGGGACAAAAGTAAATAATACCTACCATATACACACTGGACAGGAGCTCTTCAATTGATGGAAGTTTAAATTCTACTTCAAGCCTATCTAGCAACTGTGGCAAAGTAGGGTCCCTTCCTAATGGAATAAACATAAAATTTAAAGCAAATAAGTTGAAAAAAAAACTTTCAAAAAAAAAAATTAAAGAAAAAACTAAATTAATAAATTCTTACTGTTGCTAGTAAGTATAATTGGTCTTCTTGCAGTTTTAGCTAATTGCATGATGGTTCCTAAGAACCCACGATCTTGATCAAATATTGTATCAACATCCTCGAAAAGAATCAAAGCCTTATTTGGTGCTCTTTTTTCAACACTACTTTTATGTAAGGCAAACATGGATTGTGCCTCTTGACTCGAAATGGCAGAAACAACCTCATAAACATCATCCTCAACTTCTTCCACGACCATAGAATCAGGTTGTCTTGGCACCAACTCCACGCTTTTTGCACTTTCTGCCTTCATTGAATTATTCTGCCATCTGCAATAAAACTAGAAAATGAACAATTGGAAAGAAAATTAAAAAAAAAATTCAGAAATTTTAGGAACCACATGCTGTTAGAAAGTCACCAAATGGCAAAAAGAGAACATACAAGCTATTAAAACTGTGAGATTCCATTGCCTCCCCAAATTTTTGCTTCACGTAAGTGCCGTTGCGACAGTCCGATGCACTGACCTAACAAAACAATAGTTCAAAGATAGTTAAAAACCTCATGATATCAAAAAAGGATAGCACATGAACTACTAATGCACATGAAGTTGGTCACCAATTCATTATAGTCCCAATCAAGTGCCTACAATTGAATGCCAAATACTTGAAAAGGCATTTGATAATAGGAAACCAAAACAACTTAATATGGAAAAGAGAAATCGGAATAAAGCTGACACAAAAGCAGTACAAACTTCCTATACTTCCTACAATTGAAGAAAGCCAAGAAATCATAAATAGTCGAATGATGTCATAAATTTGCATCCATGAACAAATCAAAGACAAACTTAAGTTTCTATGTTTAAGTTGTTTTAGTAATTCTTTCCTCATGTAGAGTACTTGTTTTCTGGAATAAACTTAGTCTTTTTCTTATATTATTAGTTCCATTTATTAATATGTATATAATAGGCAACAATTGTGTAACACACCCTATAGAAGGGTTGCCTCTTGCAAGAAGCCAAAATAGTTGAGGTGAAATAAGAAAAAAACATTCGGCCAAGGCCTTCTATTTTTCTCTGATCTTCCTACTGGAGAAGAGTAAGTACCTAGTTTGAAAGAATTGCAAAGTAATTCCTAGGGAGCCATTTCAACTCAACACAGGTTGTTTACTTTAGACGTGTATGACTAAGGATTGGAGAAAACATTGGGCGACAAATGAAAACCTAGGGTAAGACAGTCAAAATTAAAAAAAGTTTTCAAAGAACTTGGAAAGAAGCTGAGTGAAGAGGGACCTTGGTGACTTGAAATGGATCGCACTGAGATGTGGAATTGGATGGCTCAATGTATTAAGGTGGTTGGAGGAGGGGATCTCTGAGAAACTGGAGGTCAACATATGCACAAGGGTATTTCTTGGGGGTGAACGATCTTGTTCAAACTGTTATGAAGGTAAAAAAGTGCTTCTTTGAGTGGTGGCAACAAAATGGATTGAAGACTTGGAGAAGTACAAAGAGGCTAGAAAAGAGGCTAAAGCAATAAGTGAAGAAAAATGAGGACCTGTATAATAATTTAAATTCCAAGAGGAAAAAAGGACATTTATAAATTGGTCAAGATGCGGGACAAGAAAAGCAAGGATCTTGGTAGTATATGTTGCATTAAAGGTGAAGATAGCAAATTGTTGGTGAAGGCCAAGGATGATAGAAATTGCTAGAAAGGCTACTTTAATAAGCTTTTCAATGAAAATGGGGATTACAATGTTGCTGGTGATCTAGATGATGCTCCTTTTAAATTTTGCCAAAGGACTCTAATCATAAGGCCAAATCAGTTGGACTGCATTGCACCTTCGTTCACAAGTGGAAATGCTTGGGCAATACTGGTTTATTGCGATTAACGGGTAAATTAGATTTTGAAGGATATGAAGATGTCATATATTTGATAAAAATTATAATGATACCTCTATTTAAGAATAAAAAGGATATACAGATTTGTTCAAATTAGAGAGGTATAAAGTTGGATAGCCATTTTATGAAATTATAGGAGTGATTGATAAAAGGCTTCATTGCATTTCCTCTCTTCCAAAAATCAATTCGGCTTTGTGCTAAATAGGTCGACAATGGAAGCTATTTTTCTCGTAAGGCAAGTTGGGATGCAATTCAAAGATAACAAAAGCAGCTTATATATAGAATTAATGGTTTATGATCGAGTTCCAAGATCTGTTATTTTGCATAGGTTAGGGAAGAAATAAGTTCCAAATATTTATATTGAACTTATTAAGGACCTAGATGAAATATACAATACAAGGGAGCATTGACTTGTGTCCAAGGTTCATCTCGGATCTCGGCTTCTTTTGGACTGCCTGAAACTAGAGATCTCAAAGAGATATATATTAATATAAATTGTCCACTAATAATATAAATATTAGTCAATAATAACAATCAAACTAATGTTTTCATGTCATATAAAATAGAATGATTACATTAGCATACATAAAATTGCAAGGGAATAATGAGAACAATGTGAAACAAATATAAAAAATTGCAAGAATTCATAGCATTAATATAAAAAATACTAATAAGATAAAAATGTTAAAGAGACCCTTTCAATTAGATTTAATCAAATTTAAATTAAAATAATCAAAATTCAATGACCTTTTGGACTTCGATGAAATTTAGATTGAACAGACTAAATTAAACTTGGAAAAAAATTGGACATTTGGGTATAAACTTTAGTTAAATGGGTAAATGGACAATACATCAAACCCTAGCATCTCCTTCCTCTACCTCATCCCCCTCCCACACAGCCGTCGCCAAGCCTTGCGCCCTTTTGGTTATCAGTCTAGTCTTGGATAGTCCAGAAAGAGATATTCCCCATAGATCCAAAAAAAGCTAGGTACTCGTAAATGCTAATATAAATAACTATTCTATATATAATACCTATCAATTATCCATAAAATCACAATTAAATGATTTTTTAACTTAACTACACCAGGTTTCTTTGTTTTGCATATCTTAATCTTAAGGCTCTATATTTTAGTATACTTTGTAAAATTCATATTATTAAGTTGAACTAATACGATTAAGATATAAAGAAATGTAAGAGCCAAACATAAATATATATATATATATGATAAGCAATTTATATAAATTATTTACACTAAATTATGTATATAAAAATTTAAATCAAAAGTTCAAATTAAGCTACGAAAAACTAGTTACTATAAATAATTTATATAGAAATATTTATAACATATATAATTTTTTTAAGTAAACAATAATATAAAAGTATTACTATGATGGAAGAAACAAATATAACATATTTTACTATATACAAAATAAACAAATGAAATAATTAATTTATAAAAATATTATATAGGTGATATTTTTTAATATATTAATTATATATATAAATAATATGATTTTCATATTTATTTACATATATATTACGTACTTGTGCCTCCCATCATATATGATTTTCATATTTGTGGCAGAAGCTAAAGATAAAGACAAATCATCAATAGCATCATTTGATCAGCAACTTAAGATAAGACACTTAAGATAAGATGGACAAACATATATTGTGGATCAATAAGAAGCTAAACTTCTTGACATACCAAAACACCATTCCACCTAAGCCTTTAAAGTGACATTGCATACTCTTGAGTTGACATCGATGAGAGTTGAAGCACCTCAACCTTAAAAAGGTCAAATGTTGCAGGGCATCTATAGTACTTTGGGTTTATTTTCTAGTTAATTATTTTTTTAGGACCTTTTGAGCAATTTACAATTTTAGGGAATTATTTGGTTACTTTCGGATTTTATTCTTATTAGAAATTCAAGTTGTGCTAGAATTAGGATATAATATGTATAGTCTATAAACATGAGACTCGGATCAATAATAATCAGTTTTAGTTGATTTTTGCTTGAGAAAACAAGGTGTTATTTTTGTTCTTCTTTGTTCTTGAGACTTTGTCTATTAATTCTCCTCGTTTGTCCATTGTTTCTCCCTTTTCGTCTATTTCTCCCAAGTCATCATACATCAATTGTTATCAAAGCCTAAAGATCTAACAATGGGGTCTCTTCTATCACCCACCCATCCCACCATTACCATCGTGCAAGTAGGGAATTTTTTTCCCCATCGCTTGTTGTTGCCACCCACCACTTACATTAAAAAACAAAACAAAACAAAACTTGCCCCACCAACCAGCCACGCCAATTGTTCAAGTCATCCTCAATCCTGCCACCAACACTGCCTTCCCTTCTATCGTGTCTGTTGCTTCACCCTACCATCTTCCAGTCAAAGTTCTACACCCACATACACCAGAAAACTTGACAAAGGAAGCCAAGGTATAGAAAAGTCGAATGGGGACACAGATTTTCTGATTTCATGATACTTAAATGGTTTGCGCTATAGTATCAAGTGTGAAGTGTATCAACATTGGTTATATAGTTTGGAAGAAGTTTCTAACTTATTGAAGCTAAGTCTATGTTATCTTCTGACAATGAAAACTCTTCTTTGAATAAAAAAGGAGTTATACCTTTCCTAAAAGGAGTTATTCCTGCTGAGACCAAGCAACCTGATAAGTTGCAACAAAATGTTTCCATTGTCAACAAGGACATCTTATGGCAAATTGCGCTAAGAGCTTAAGTTTTGGCCACCACATATGATTCTAGTCCAGACAATGTCACTGAAGAAATTGAGTATTACGGCGTACCTCAAGAGGGTATATTATTCAAATAAATTTGAGGGTGAGTTTTTTTTATAAGAAAATTATGATAAATGGGATCTTGACCAACACTATTCTTTCAATAATATCAAAAATCTATTACAATGTTCAAAGAAGCCAATATTTAAAAGTCCTAATTAACCAATACTAAAAATAGGCCTAATAATAATTCCGAAAATACTATAAAATTCCTTACATCAAACTTTTGCTATTAGTGCTACATCAGAATTTTAGGTCAAATTCTTTTAAAGAAGGGGAATATGATGCAATTCAACAGCGAGAGAAGAAAAATCAGGCTAATCTTATTACAAGTTATATTTACTTATTAGATAGCATCTTCCTATTTATTAGCATTTCTTAGTAAACCAGCTTTATTTTTTGCAAAACTTATGTTAGCAAGCACAGAAAATAGATCTCCACCAAGGAGCCGACAGTTTCTTAAATGAAATAGAATTGGTCAAGGGCCATTTCCCGTTTTTTTCTTCTTTATTTACTGTACTTCTAGACTAGTTTTTATTTTCGACCTTGCTTATCAACCACACAGATAAAGTTTGTCCAGAATCATTGTCATTTATAACATATATCAACATCACAGAACTTCAGTGCCAAAATTTCTCAAATGGATATGCCACCTTCTTAAAGAAGGAAATAGGGAAAATTAATGCACACAACTTTATGTGAACGGCAATCAACATATTCTTTTAAAGTACCTCAATTACTTCAAATCCTTGCTCCTTTGCACAAGCATATATAGCAGCTGATTTGCCACTCTGCACCAAACAAAAAAATTCTAGAAAACTACCATATAAAATAACAAAATAGTAAATTACTAACATACATGGAAGCATGCTCACAAAGTTGACTATGACATGTATAGAGGAAAAATTTCTCATCAAATAAGTGTAAATTTTTTATGGTCTAACTACTTGTCTCAAAAACTTGCGCTATCAAGAAAAGGAACCACTTAATATTTACTTTTAACACGCCACGTGCAAGAAAACTTTTAAGGCTTAACATGTAGACAAGCACGAGGTAAATAATTGGCCACAATATGGAGTAATTAAATATTTCTCCAGCCAAATGTAACCAATAGGATTCGAACCTCTGCCCTTTAGCTCTTATAGCATGTAAATTTTAGATAATTCACCCGCTTGTCCCAAAAGTTTAAGCTGTTAGGAGTCATTTAATATTTACTTTAATAGTAAGGTTTTAAACTACCAATGAGCAGAACCCCACTTGACAGAGGAGGCAGAGACGATGGAATAGAGAGGTCTCCTCTCGCAATTGACGTATTAACATGTAAAGAATGGAAATGATGAGACTGACAACAGAGAAAAATGTTGAAAAAGAATTAAGATGTATATGCAACATCAATATGCATTTATTACAAGTGACTCGTTTACATATATACCCATGACTCTCTTAGAAAAGAAGACAGACGTAACTCATACAACTGGAAACAAGAGTTATATAAACAAACTCCTCAAAACTTAATACCTCATTAGGAATTTGACAAACAAATAACCAAAAATAAAAAATGCTTATAGAGTATTTGAACCAATCTCCAAATGAATATTATGGAGGTTGATAGAACTAATATGCCCAATTTAGGAGAAAATTTTATCCTCCATTAGGAATCTTCCGAGTAATTGAAGACCCCCTCTCCATTTTCCCATTCACAGCCCCAGGCTGGGTAGTGAAGAGGAGGCTTTGGGATCATTTCAACTTAATAAGACATCACTAAAAACTAATCATTCACAATCACTTAGTGGAGTGGTAGCTCTAGTACAAAGGCAAAAACCTCAACGGAATAATATTACATACCCCTACTGGTCCAGTGATGAGGAAAACATTTTTAAGATATGAATCTTCAATCGTGTCTTCCAAATCGGAATCATCCTCAGACCAGCTAAATGTACCAATTTGCTCAGTAGAATCCTTCCAGGTTTGGGGAAGTTTTTCCTGCCAATTGCGGAGCCAACCACTGAGCAAATTAACAGACTCCTTGTTGCCACAGACCTGTAAAAGTAAATATATTTATCAAAGAAGCAAAAAGAAATCTAGATGTAAATATATATGTGTATATATATATATATATATATATATATATATAGAAAGGAATTATATAATATGTAACCTCAAGAGACTTTTCAGGTTGATACTTAGTCGTCCATAAACTATAATCTTCATGATTAGTAAATTGAACGTTGGATGCATCCCTATAAATGTAATTAATTCAAAATAAGTAACAAGAAAGTCAGGAAACCTTATAAGGATTGGAAGAAAAAGTAAAACTAAAAATTGAAAAAAGAAGAGAATGCACAAAATATATATAATCACGATAATCATCAATTGCTAAATGATAGCACCTTTTTAAACAATAATATAAAATATTTAAATAATGACAATGAGCCCAATGTAAATGTTCCATTTCGTGTTAAAGCTAACTCAAAAAGAGCACATTGTTGCAAGTTAAATTTGCCATTTATCAATTAACACACATCTTAAATCGATCAAGCAAAAGAATGGCCTGTACAATTAAGCCCTGGCAAATGGTTATGCAAGCATTGAGCCCGATGGATAATTTCCTTTATGAAGTTCACAACAGATGAAGAAGAAAATTACCCAGTCTCATTTATCTGTTCATCATCTTCTATGCCTTCTAGCCCCATTGTCTTCACTTCATGAACCTTGTAAATTAATAGTGAACATCAAACAATAGAGGCACGGATATCATTAGACAACTAAGCACGAGAACACTGGAGGGTAGAAAAAACAAGATAATGCTTAAGTATTACTTTAACAAACATCACAAGCATAAATGCATGCATCTGAGTCTTATGCAGAGGTAAGAACAATTATATCTAGATTAAACTTTATCAATTAAAGCTGTTTACTGACAAAATTAACCCTAAAAGATGGTATAATAAAATAGCTGCCTGCACCTAGGAAGACTCCCATGAAATCCAAATGAAATGTGATCATGGTCAACAGTTTAACACATGTACGTTGTGAATACATGCCATTACATGCACAAATTTCATCAAATATGCATAAATTTCACTATAATGTAACATTAGAATGAAGGTATGCCTGATTCCACGTTATGCACATGAGTATGACTAAGAAGGTACTGGTATCCATATTATCGATAAACACTCAAATGCTGCATTGGTGTTTCAGCTTTCCATAATACGCGAACATTTGAAGTACATCTCTAAAATCATAATTACATTTCTGATTGTGCTAAGACCATCAAAACTCAGGGGCATAACAGCATCCTCAAACACTGATGTGCCCAAGTTAATTGGGGGAAGAGAATCATTCAAGTCAAATATGGTTCTCTCAGACAACATCCATTTCTTCCAGTCCACTGCGCTTTGTTCATTCTGTTTCACAGAAGAAATCTAATACTATCTGTCACACCAAACAAACCAATAAAGGAATCAGGAAAAGAACTAGGACTGGACAAAACTTTTTACCTCAACTTTCTCATAGACATGAAGTGGCCAGTCAGTCAGGGCACAGGATAAGTAATCAGAATCTTGATCATTAATATCTATTATCTCAGTTGTTTTTTTTACTTTCCATGACCTAAAAAAGGGATGCAACTGCTTTCCGCCTGATGAAAAAGCATCTTCCTGAATAAAGAGAGTAAGAAGTATGCAAATCTTTATCAAATATGACGGGAAAAATACAAATGGATTATCAAGCCAGTGGGGAAACTATCTACAATTCAATTTTAAAAGCAACACCAATACCACCTTTACTGATATGTTTGCTTCTGACTGAAGGTCTAAACTAGTTCCTGCCATTTGCAGTCCCATGGGAGTACCTATTGTGCCACTGGTTCTGCCTTTACATCTCGTATTAATTTTGTCTATGTTTTCCTTTGGTTGCCAGCAACTTACTTTACCTAGAAAAAAGAAGGTTCAATTCTAATTTATAAGGCATGCTTGATTTTCTAAAGAGAACACCAGTGCTTAATTCAGTCCCCCATTGATGAGGACTGCAAAGTGAAAGAAGTGCAAGAGAAAAGAAAGAACATTGGAACTAGCACAGACGAGGGAAAAGAAGGGAAGAGCAAAGGTAGTGGAACTTTGAATCACCAAGAAAAAAAATTAATTGCTTAGCAATCAGAAATAAATTTCATTTAAACACAAGGTCTAGACACAAAATTATAACCAAGAAGCCTCCAACAGCTAGAAATTATATTAACAAAAGAATAAAAACTACAAACAATAAAAGTTTGCTGCAAAAAAGACTCTTGAGTGCTAGGAAATCAAAACTGAAATAAGAAAATTCTAACAACAAAATTTCAACCTATAAAATAATTAAATCCTTTTTTGGGCAATTATTTCTTTACATTTTCTAATATGTATAGCTTAACTTGCATCAACTTTCCAAAATTTTACAAGAATTTGACCTTTGAGTTTTAAGAAAGAAACCACTCAAGAAAGAATAATATGGCGTACGGGAGCTGAGCAAACATCTAGAACAAAAGCATCATAAGTACAATCTTCACATGAAAATCATGTATTGAAGGTATATCGGTTAATAATGAATATTTTTTTAGTGATGGATGACCCATGCATCCAAGCACTTCAATTGTTACTAACTCAACACTAGGTGTGCACTTACAAATTGGGGTGGGTATCTGTCCGTCGGATGTTGGACAAGGCATTGTCCATGTCCATCCGCATAACCTCGGGCAAAAAGTATCGTCATGGTATATAGGAATTTATTTTCCTCTCATATTTATTGTATTATCTAATCATTTTTTCACTATAAATATTAATTTTTCTCAAAAAAAAACATCTTATTTACTCTTTTATTTATTTTTGGTTTCTCTCATGTCAATTAGCATAAAAATTAAAATCACTTTTTTTTAAAAAATATTTGAATAAATAAATATTATATTACAATGGAAAATTTTAAAAATGAAGATTGATGTGCCGTAAATTTAACAATCATCAATGATAATTTGGTAATAAACTTGAAAAATATCATTTATATCATTAATTTATAATTTTTGTTAATCAATCGGTCGGACGAAACAATGTCCATGTTCTGTTTGTTTTTATTCGGTTATAATCGGTCAAGTCAAATTTGATTGGACACGGTCATTTAGGCGACTGTACCCACCCCTACTTCCAAAGAACAATTTTGGAGCTAGCGAAAGGCTTTACTAAATCTAAAGGAATATAGGCAGGCATATAAAGTTCATGTATCTCAAGCTTCATAGAGCTATCATACACCAACACATTTAGAAAGAACTGCATGTATCTCAAGCAAAAGATAGTTTCGAGTTTCATTAGACTGCATGCACAGAAAAGTCTGGCTTGGAAGATGAAAACTTCTGCATATCCAATGTTAAGAACTCATTAGACATAACAAGCCAAAAAATTATAGCATCCTTGTTTGACCTACCTTTCTGCTATATTGACTGCACCCAACTAAGTGTTATTCTAACTCTATTACCTATGGCTTTATCGTTGTTATTGTGATCAATTTTTGGATAGCCAATTTTAACAAGAGTTAGTTCACTCCTATTTAAAGCACAACCATCCACTTTTTAAAAAATGGAACACTGTATTTCTGATTGCTTGCCTCATCGTCAGTGATGGGAATGCCCTTGTTCTGCCTAAGGCCAAACTACCTTCCATATACCCCTATCTAAAACTTGCCACTGTTCCCATGTATCAAGTGCTGCATCTTGTCAATTTCTTTTCCCTTCGAAAGCCTTCCATTATTTATTGTCCAAGTAATTTTAATGCTTTCCATATGAATTATATGTGTCAGTACCAAACAGTCTACAATGCCATTTTCTCAGAAGGATTGCTGGTGCCCTTGAGGAGGATTTCAATTCTATGTCCTCACACATAATTTGCTTCTTATAGAGGTGTTCACAAGACTTTTTCACCTCTAGTGCTAAATGAGTCATCAATTTCCTATGGTTACTCAGCTCAAGCTTTAGATTGGCTTGAGGAGAGCATAAATGTATTGTTGAAGTAAATATTTCGTGGTTCCCCTTCCTCGAAGCTCGAGCTTTTGGGAAAAGTGGTTAAACCATCTAAAACTTAGACGGTATCAGAGCCAAAGGTTTGCGGTTCGAATCTCATTGGAGATATATACTTAAAGACATTAATTTGTCCCATGTTGTAACCAATGGACTATTTGCTCTATGTTTGTATTTGTGCATGTATTAAGCCTTAAAAGTTTGTTTACACGAGAGGGGGAATGTTGAAGCAAATATTTAGTTGTTCACTTTCCTAGAAGTTGAAGCTTTTAGGACAAGTAGTTAAACTATATAAAACTTACATGGTATTAAAAAGTATTCAAATAAGCTTTTTTCCGCAACTGCTCCTCCAAAAATTATTTCGTAATCAAAGCCAAATTGCCTTTGTTGTTACAGTCATCGCTATTGAGTCTTCTATGTGAAGTGTTTTTACTTGCTGCTGTGATAAGTCATTTGATGATGTTGTTGGGTGGTCCTGCTAGGTTTCTGCCATTGATGAGCGTGGCTCCTGCCTTATTAGTTTGTTATTAACACAATCTGTGCTTTTGAAGAAAAATCTTGAAGAAAAAAATGGACAACTTATAGATCTTTCTTCAAGAAGATTTCCAAAAAAGTGCCTTTAAAATACCCAAAAAGGATCCAGTTCGAGAAAAGATTAACTACTAAAAAAGAGTCCATATATTGCATTTGCATTTTGTGAGAGCAGTTCGCAAACTATAATTCTAAATGATCGACCCATATATCCTCTTTCTATCTATATGAAGATTTCCCACGTGTTGACAGTAGGCAAAGCACATTACATAGTGCATAGACTATTATACCATAATGTTCCTTGAAGCATACATACAAGAGGCTCCTGTTGTGGGTGTCAGCTACACTTACTTAAAATGAATCTATCTTCAGTTTGTTAATCTAATAGAAATTCCTTTAGATCAAGGCATAACTGATTTTGACTATCCTCCTACTTATTCTCTTATTTTCTACTAAAGTTGACTTAGAGAAATGAGTATTTAGAAGTCAGATACAATATACCTTATCTCAAGCAAGATCCCTATGAGTTTGCTATGATTGCCATTTCCAGTCTTCACCAATAGCGGAGATCATATATGTGTTGTCACTAGTAATAACTACATTGTGCTAAGCTTCTTTTCTGCAATTTTCTCTCTTCTAAATCTCACTATCCTCTATAATTTACTTGCAAAAATTTTAAGAATTTCAACAGTAGAGGCAATATTAGAGCATCCCTACGTGAGATCTCACATGACCTCTTTTTTAGACTTTCAGAAGGCTTTTCCAGCATTTCATTAAAAAAATTACTTGGTGATGCTTTTCATAAGGCATATCAAACCCTCTGTGAGGTTCCTACTCCATATTGATGCATTTCATTGCAATAGAACATTAGTTCGAATTATTTGTCATATTTTGGAGGTTTGTCCTCTTTGTAAGCATTGTTTACAACAAGCTTTGCATTGTTCAAGTGGTCGCTCATTTGAAAAAGAGCGACACTACATTATCATGCAATTCCTAGAATCAAATTGATTTAATGCCTATCTCACTTTTATAAAAATAATAGGAAAGTTCAATACACCATTTAGAATAAAATTAGATAACCATCACTCCAAATACTAAAAGCATCTCAAATAACTTTTAAACTCGGTACAGAACATGAAAAATACAATCAAAACTCTGCAAAATTGCCACTAATCAGCCAAAACATCACTTAAACCCTCTCCATTAAAAAAAACTATTACTTAGCCACCCTAAAATCAAATTGTTAACAAAGAATAGCTTAGTGATGTCACGTTAAGCATGGCGGGTATTCGTTGGTGACATGACACTACAGTCACCGAACAATATCAAACAAATAAACCCAAAGTCCTTCATATCGTTACCTCCCCCCTAGATGCATTCACCCTTTCCTATGACAGTGACACTGTCGAACCCTCCTTTGTGCTCACCGTCAGAAGTGGGCTCCTCCATCCTTTCGATTGTCAGGCACACAATGTCTAAGCCCTCACTCTATCTTCATATGTTGATAGCCTGAAAGGCCACCCATCCCCATCTGGTGTGCTACCCTTGTAGATGACGGCCTTTTCAGCTACTATACAGACACCCATAAAGGATGAACTGCAATAGAGGACATTGTAGGATACTCTCATTAAAAGTATCAGCTGATGCAGAGTAGGAGTTAGGAACATAGCCTGTTGGGATGAGGTGGTGATGCCGAACACATTTACCTGTTGAAGCCTGTAGATGGCATTGTAGAGGCTCTTAACAGCACCCAATAGAACTTCCAGTAAACCTATTGCCTCAACGGCAATAACCCAATTGCCTAATGCAATTAAAAAAATTTTGGGTAGTTGACAACAAGCAAGAAGGGGTCCTTGACCCACACCGTTACACTGTTTTCGTATGTGTTAATGTCAATGAGATATGTGGACCATACTTCCAACAGCTCGCATTGATGACGAACAGCTAAACAATGTGATGGGGTGGCGAGCTTGGTAATTATATTTAGTCTAATATGGCATCTTACCGGCCACACTGTCATTGTGTCATCAAGTCGTTTACTCAACAAACTTAACTAATGATGTTAAATTTGTTGGGGGTTGGGGAGGGGGATCTAAGAGATGTATTTTTAAATGAAGAGGAAATAAGTGACTTTTGTCCTAACAACTATTAGTCACTGATGAGTATGGGTTAACCTAGTTTCAAGGAATATTTTTCAAATGCCTACATAATAAGCATGATACCATACATACATAAATAATAGCATTAGTTCCTTGTACAAAATATAAATAATAGCATTAGTTCCTTGCACAAAATCTAGACTTTCACATTCAGTGAGAGTAGAACACGGAGAATTATGCACAATCACGTAGTCAATTATAAGTAAAACTAGAAGCAATTGCATGAAACCAAAGAAAAAACTATAAAAAAATAGTAGCACATACGCCACAAACTGTTCACCTGGGCTAATACTTATAGACATAGTGCTTTTCCCATTTTCCACTGTAGAGTCCACTTTTCGTTCCAGTTCCTTTTGTTGCATCTGCTGTAATTTCTTTTCCGATGCTTTAACGAAAAAATCAGCCTCTGTTAAAAATTTAGTCCATGGAGATTGTTAACTTCTCAACTGTCAGATACAACCAACACCTAGAAATTTAAAAACAGGATAATAAAATGAGAATAAACTTACTAGAAGGAATTACATTGATCCCATCATCTGAAGACTTTCTTGGTGACTTTTTGCTTCCTGGTGAAGCCTGCAGATCCATTTTACATATAGATAAGTGGCAAGTGGGGAGAAAAAATAGCAAAAAATAAAAAAAAAAACAGGATCAGGTGGGACGAGGCAAACTTAAAGCGCAATAAAATTCTGAAAAATGCAATTATACGCCTAAAACTGTTGATGAGACTTGTATACAGCAGAATTTTGTAGACTAGCTATGAACAGTTTGTAGTCCCGTTTGCTCAAAAGTATAATCAAACACAGAAGTTTTCTAAGAAGAGGCAAAAATTGGAGTTGACTACATAAAGGATTCATAAACATTAATAGAGATTTACTAAGACAATGAAGAAATTTCTTCTTTAAGAGACATCCAACCACCAATGACCTTAAAAACGAATGGAAGAAAATATGATAGAGTACCCAAAGAGATGAAGTTATATAGAGAGCCAAGAAACATAATTTCTTCGGGTTGCGTTCATGAAATGGCAGTTCTAATCAAAGTTTGTGATTTTGGGCTTAAAAGAGAAAACATGAGCTAGTGAAGAGAATACGTAACCCTTAATTACACAAGAAGAAAGGGAAGCTGCAAATTAAATCAACATCCTAAACCGAAAGTACCCAAAATTAAAAATTGTCCCTAAAAGAGAGCCCAATTAAACAAAAAATAATGCATTCCGACCAGTGAGTGAATTTCGTCCATCACCATAACCAAATCATTACAACTAAATTCAAGAACACATGCATTTCAATTCGCAACCAAAATCAATTAGATCCCTTCCTCGACACTACTCAATGCTTGGGAATACCATTTAAATTGTGTATGAGATTACTAAACCAACATTAAAAGAAAATTTTTCAGTTAAAACTTATGCATGATTTTTCAAAGCAATATACAACTGAGATCATTCAGTTAATCTTTCCTAACAGACATACTCACTTCAAAGAGATAATGCAGCTTCACAGGCAGTTCATACTAGACTAAAAATTACACCCACCAACCTCATTCTAGTCAGTTTCACAACAAGCAAACCATATCCAAACCTCCAATACAAACAATAAGAACACAAAAACTGGAAAAAAAAATGGGTTAATTTTTTTTTCACCTTTTTAAGAGCACGGGGTAGCGATTTGCTCTTCCTCTTCTTGTCAGCGCCGTTGCTTCCAGCAACTTCGATCCTGTCTTCTTCCCCGACCCCCGCCACATCTAACCCATCTTCCCCATCTCTGGATGGCTCCTTG
>JAVDBV010085367.1:0-11658 GCA_032619315.1 Piper longum | reverse complement strand
CTAACTATATGATGCATCACACTAGCTAATTATCACACGCACAACGCAATCAAACATCCATAACAATCAAATAATCATAATTGTAAAACAATTCTAACTATCCTATTCCCAATTTTATTATGTACTTCTAATTTACATCGTAGTCACTTATCATGCTCAACTAAATTTACTTCGTTAGACCACTTAATCTTCATTCACAATTCCCTAAACTCTGTCACTTATCATCTCATTCGTAATTAGAACTTAATCACATCAACATTAATTAATTAATCATATCATGCTGTGCTAACACTCATCAACTATGATTAATCACATAATTAGAGCTTAATCAAATCAATATCAATTAATCAGTCCTATCATGCTTTCTAACAATCATCAATCATAAATAATAAACTTGGAGGTAATTATACCTCGCGTCGTCGGCAATCGGCGACGGCTAGGGTTTCTTCGTGCGCGCGTCTCGAACCTCAAACTCGGCGCTCCACGGCGTCCGAAGCTCGATCGGGTTCGACTGGGTGAACTCTGCGGAAGATCCGGTGAATTCCAGCGAATTCCCACAATTCCGGTTTTTCGGCGGTTTCCGGCGGTTTTCTGGCGACTTTCCGGTGGTTTTCCGGCGAGAATCGCCGGTGGTGTCTACTGGTCGGATTGGGGCCGTATAGGGTACCATCGGAACCGCCTCGACAAGCCCGATGTGTCTGTGGTATCAACTCGGCCGACGGAGGCGGCGGCTCGCCGGAAAATGCTGAAAATAGTCGCGGCGGCGTTGGGTGGCTAAATCCGGCCGGCCAGGGCGGCGACGGGCGGCGCTCCGGTCGGGGAAGGTTGCTAGGGGGTCGTGGCTACCAATCGATCACGGCGGCGACGATCGCCGGCGGTGGAATCGCCACCGCGTGTATGGCGTGATCTTCACGCTAGCCGCGGCAATCCATCGCCGCGGCGGCTAGGCGGTGGCCGGGGCCGGTAGGGGCGGCACAGCGACGCTTCGCCGGGGCTGAGCGGCGTCGGTCGGCTGCTGGGCGGCACTGGGCGGCGGCGCCGGCGCATGTGGGCGGCTGGGGTTTCGGGTAAAAGGGGGAAATATCGGGATGGAAGGAAAAACACGTTGGGTGGCAATTTCGTAAATAAAACTTGACTCGACTCCGTCTCGAGTAAAAAATAATACCTAACGCGTAATAAATCCTAAAAAAATATTGAAAAAATCAGGAAAAATCCTATAAAATAAAATAAAACACACAACATCCAAATGACAAGCTCTATAACTAATAACCCAACCAAAATTACCCATAACGCGTCCTAATGCGGTAAACGGCCTAAAACTATTTCTACGGTCACTAATGAAAAAAATTCTAAAATCGTCAACCGTATGCTCTCATACATTCTGATAACTCATTTTATGCTCATTCATCTCATTATCATCACATCCTCGCTACACATTACCCTCACAGCTCATACACGTGACCGGCATCGGCTCAGTACACGTGTTCCGAAATACACTCAACTCGAACCGACGGCTGAACCAATCGGCTAACGAGTATAAAACCTGTGACTTGAATCACGGGTTTTACACCTCAAATCCAGCTTAGAAAAATAGGTAGTGCCGTGTAATTCATCCAACAGTTCATCGATAGTGGGGATAGGAAATTTGTCTTTTATCGTCGCTTTGTTGAGGGCCCTATAGTCGACACATATCCTCCAGCTTCCATCCTTTTTCTTGACCAGCAACACCGGAGCTGAATAGGGATTAGATGTCAGCTGAATTATGCCATCTTCAAGAAGTTGCTTGACTTGTCTCTCAATTTCATTTTTTTGGAAGTATGGGTACCTATATGACTTCACAGCCACAGGAAGAGTTCCCTCTTTAAGATTCACATGATGATCATAAGGTCGAGTTGGAGGTAACCCCTTGGGTACAGAGAACACTTTTACGAACCTTTGCAGCAGCTGGTCTAGGCAATCTTGTTGTTGAGTTGTTAAAGTGGGTATCGATTGATCAAAACCCCTATTGTTCACCACCTGCAAGTTCATCAATAATCCTTGTTTTCGTTTTTTGAAGGAGTGTGAAATCTGCTTCTTGTTGCACAACTGACTTGGAGGTGTGATCTTCCCCTTTAGCTCCACTGTCTTCTCTTTATTCTTGAAAGACATCGTGAGGGATTCAAAGTCCCATAGTATTGGTCCCAATGTTTTCAACTACTGAATTCCCAACACAATGTCAATCTCTTCTAGCTGAAGAATAAAAAAATCTGAAGTAGTAGTATATCCTAAAAGCTCAATCTTGATAGCTGCACATCTTCCTCCACAACACATTCGGTCATCATTAGCAATCTGAACCTTGAGTCCACTGCTGGTCTCCTTTGGCAATTTCAATCTCTGGACCAAGCTTGCATTCACAAAATTGTGGGAACTACCAGAATCAATCAGGATCGTGACTTGGTGTCCACTCATTCTTCCTAGCATCCTCATGGTATTTGAAGTAGTGAGACCTGTCAAGGCATTCAAAGATATGGATGGAGTGAGAGACTCGATCTCCTGGCCACTATCTTCCATTTTTTACAGTTCTTCCTCCCTCACCACTTCAATGGCAAATAACTTCTTACACTTGTGTCCCGGTATGAATTTCTCATCACACCTGAAACACAACCCAGCCTCCTTTCTCTCTGTTGGCAAAATCTCCTCCTGCTGTTCTGGTAGCGGTCTGTCCAGCCCCTGATCTTCCAGAAGTCGCTTCAGGACCGACGATAGCAAGGGCTCCTCATGCTGACGCTCACAGTGGGATTCCTCCAATGGCTCGTCGATATCCCCTCCATTTGCAGACCCCCTTCCAAGAAAGGTCCCAATTCCCTCTCAATTTCCCAATCCATCCCCTTTCGATTGCAACATTAAATCGAATTTCGTGGACAAATTTGACATAGAAGCAATCAATTGTTCTAAATTTCTATCAAATCGCTCTTGGTTTCTCTTAATCTGGCCTAATTCATCAGAATGGGACGAAGAAGACATACCTCCCTCGCCTGGCTCTTGTACCAAATTGGGATGAGTTTCCTCTCCCAGCTCCACAACCAACTCTTTGCCCCTGCTCTGCCTGGAGCTCTGCTTTGTTGGAGCCATCTTGGTGACGAATTATAGCAATCCAAAAACCTGCAAAAGACTGATAGATGGATTGGAATCAGATGGAGATCGTCTGATTCCAAGGATTCCAGAGTTTATCTAAAAACACAGAACAAATCACAAACTTTTTCAATTCAAAATTTCAGATAACAAAATTCTGTTACAGCATGCCTTTATACCTCCCGCCCTTTCCTAATTCAACAAAATGAAATTACACTTTTACCCTTTGCTCTATCCCCCCTCTAACTCCCCTTCTAACTATATTCATACCATCGCCTGAGCCAAACTTTTCTGTCTTCCTCTTGCAACTGATTTTCCAGTTTGGGGCAGCGTCTAATTGACAAAATCTGAAGGTTGGGCGGTAATTGGTCGTCCAACCTTGGCTGGAGTAGAGAGCAGTCTTCAACCCAAATTTCATGGAGACTTTGGAGGTGGTAGATGTTTGTTGGTAAAATAAGAGTTTATCACATTGGCGTATTGCAATCGAATGCAGAAGTGGAGGAAGCCCCTAGTTTGGGAAGGGGGACACTTGAAAAGTTGGAAAGCTTGTAGAAATCCCATGTCATGTAAACTATTGGGTAGGGAAGTCGGTTGGGGAAATCAGATATTGTAAGAGATACAAGAGAGGAAGCAACGTTGCAAAAGCAAGATCGAGGCATGGATATGATATGTGTCGTCCTCCCAAATATTCTTAGAGCCTTCAGATTGGCAGTTAGTCCACCCGCTTGGAGATTTCCGCAACTGTGTATGCTCAGATTTCAGAGGTTGGGAGGTGCTTACAAGAACTAATCATCAAATCTTGCAGAGCTGCCAATCGGGTGGGATCAGAAAATTTCAAATAATTGGTCAAGGATGTGAGGGAAGGCAATGATTTCAAGGTTAGAAATCGAAGATTGAGAGCTACAATTGAGATCTTCAGATTTGGGCAATTGGTAATAGAAAGATTCTCTAGTGATGGGATTGTTGAAGATATTCCCTCCTATGAGAAAGCGTTGAATACTATGGGAAGTTATGGAGACATGAAGATGAACTAATAAGTACGAGAAATTCGATGTGGAATACAATAGGAGACTCATTGATGAGGATTCCAATGCTCAAGAAGTAGTGTTTGGAGTTGGCTCTTCGTTTTGAAGTGGTTTTCTATATTTTTGGTTTACAAATATTTGATTGGACATGTGTATTGGGTGTATTTTCCCTTTGGGAAAGTTCCTTGGAGTATTCTCCTTTAACGGAGACATGTGTGGTTATAGATCTAAATAAAGTCACTGTTGGTAGTACATGTAGGAGAAGAAAGATAAATTATTCGTTGTAAGGAAAAAATATAATTTTGGGTTCTTCGACAAGATCAACCGTGGTTAATTTATTTTCTTTCTCTACCTTTGTCTCTGGTTTGTAATTGGGAGTAGTGTTACTCTTTCGGGTGGAGTTTTCTACATTTGGGTAGAATTTCTACTTTTTATTGGGGTAAAGTTTTTCATATTTGGGTAGAATTTTCTACAAGTTTTGGGTGGAGTTTTCCACATGTATTTAGGAGAGATTGGAGAAGTTTTTCATCATCTCAAGTTGAGGTGGGGTCGTAATCTAGGGTGTGAGGTTGATCCATTTTTATTTTGAGGTGTATGTTATTTTCTCAATTTCTCAAGAGTTGTATTTTTCAGATCTAGTTATTGGTCTGATTTGGGTTAGGAGAGTTTTCTCAAATTTATTCGATACTTGATTTTAAGAGATTTTCTTAATTAAAGTTGATCAAGGATGTTGTTTTCTTTTCTCTAAATTGGAGGAAAGTTTCCATCCAAAATTTTTTGGGTGTCTCCTATTCATCTTATATTTGTTTTTATTTTATCTTGAGGGAAAATATTTTCTGGGTTATTTCCGTAGAGTGCCTATTTCCTAACAGGGATTGCTTCTGCATGTATATGAGTTTCAGGTCTTGAAGAAGAAGAAACTTCCATCTTTGTTTGATAATGAAATACCACAATTATGCCCTTTGGGCTCCGAAAAGGAGAGTTACAATAGGTCTCACGAGACTCTTTTAATCTAAAAGTTAATTTAAGGAATAAAGCTTTTCCATTCCTATGTACAACTCACCAACATCATCTACGATCAATATGAGACAAACCCAACAACTTCTTTTCACACATCGGGTGTCCCTGAAACTATCATTACCTGACAACCTCCCCTCAAATCAGGCGGAACCCACGAAGGAGACTCCAACAATCGGCGTAGGCATCTAAACTATCATCGCCTCAGGCGAAACCTACGAAGAAGGAGGCTCCGACAATCAGCGTAGGCACCAAAACTATCATTGCCTCAGCTAAAACCCACGAAGGAGACTCCGATCAGGCAAAACCCATGAAGGAGACTTCGATTAGGTGAAACCCATGAAGGAGACTTCAAAAATAGGCATAGGCAAATGGGATAAACCCAACAACTCCCCTTTACACATCGGGCGTCCCCAACATTCTCATCACCTGACAAACTCCTTCAAATCAAGCAGAACCCACGAAAGAGACTCCGACAATCAGTCTAGGCATTGAAACTATCATTGCCTTAGGCAAAACCGACGAAGGAGACTGTGCCAATTGGTGTAGGCAAATACCAAAACTTTCAATATCGTTACTTAGCTCGATACTACTTCTTAGGCCCTTTGGTCCCCCAACCAAACTCTGATACTATTGTTGAGCCCTTTGGGACCTCAAAAGAGACTTGCAATAGGCGTCACTGGTTTTTCTTAATCCAAAAGTTAACTAAGAAATAAAGCTTGTCTATTTTTCACAATGTAGAACTTGACAGGAAAATGTTAAGATATTAAAAAATGTAACACACAAAAGCACGAGTGGCTTGTCTCTTTTTGCCAAGAAGGAAAAGGTGAAGAACAGGGCAGAGCAATATGTGAAGGTTTGGTGTGCCAAAAAGATTTTTTCTCATTTTTTTTTGTATGTAGGATTTTTTTATTTAATTTTTCCAATCAATGGGGTGAGTCGGTTGGGCCTGGTGCTGATATCATGTTGAAGTGTGGGGCATGAGCCTGTTTACCCAAACTGACTGAAATATCTGTTCCAGCAACACCTAATTATTCACAATACTGTATGGATAGAAAAAGGTACTGAAAGGCATTAACATATACTTATTTAAAAAGTAAAAACAACTTTTCATTGTATGCATATTCTGTCATGATCAGTGGCACATATATATTTGAAGAACATCAACGTTAAAATATGTAGCTACTAGTGGAAAAATGGGCAAATAACAATAGCCATGGGAAATTGCCACGGATGTTGACGGTGGTAGTTGCGGCAAGGGCAAATGACTTAGCCACTGGAGACCGTGGTAAATATTAACCACGGCGCCTACGGCGTCTAAGCCGTGGTTACATTTAACCACTTCTTAGTCATGGTAAAGTCTGTACAAAATTTTAAAAAATATTTAAATTGTTCGACGATTGGTGAGACGGAGGCTGATGTCAATGGCAGTCGGCAGAAGGGAAGGTCGGCAGTTGGTGGCTGATGGAGGAAGGGGGAAGGCAGGTTGTGAGGTGGCGCCAAGGCCATTGGCGCGTGGTCATGGTCAGTGGCAGACAATTGAGGGGATGACTGTAACACCCCGATTTCGGTTCCCTAAGAACAGGATCATAATTGTTACAATTGAGTCAAGTCATGTTTAAATCAATTAATCTATATGACTCGAACAATAAAATGGACTGAAACAACCCTCTTGGCGTCTCAAGAATAGAAAGGTATTACTAATTATACATAAAAAATGTATCAAGAATATATAAAAATATTAAAGAAAACAACGGCACACTGAGCACAAGTGTGTATATCATATATCTGTCCTTCCGCTAAAGATGACCTAATACACAAGAATGCAAAACTTATATATATAATAAAGAAAATGTCAGCGACGAATGTCACTATTCCAAAAAATAATTAGTAGAAACTGGCAAGTGGAAATTGAATTCCATGAGGCAAGAAAAACAGTATATAATCTCCATAGGAACACTCAAGGGCATCTTCTGAGGACCTATTAAGATGGAGACTCGATAGCATCCCAAATTGTGTTGGTGCTATGCCACTCTTGGCAATAGCTGGTCCTACTTTCTGGAAAAGCACATATCATAAACCCTTTCTATACTTCCTTATAACACCCGGTCAAGAGCACAATGACCGAGTACTCTCAGGCGGTCACCTTCAATACCCTTTGATACCACAAGTCTAGACATGCATTATACACAACAATACCTGTCTACTCCACATTTCTCTGGGTGTGAGGAAGCTCAAGACGTAGAGATGTTAGGATCCCTAAAGAATGGAATAACTCTCTCACTATTCCAGAGCCTGTTGTGGCCTGCGTATGCGCCCATTCACGTTATATGCAAGGACAAATTCACCAACTCTCGACTCATTGAAAACTCAAAAAAAACTATATATAGGGAAGAGAAAGGAATCATATAAGTATGTCCAAAGGCAATGTGAGGTGGACCTAAGTTCGAAAACAATTTAAAGTATATCTTCCTCGATGGTATTAATCACGAAATCTAAATGGCCTATTTATGCGCGGTCCGATAAAACAACCACTTAAAATGTCTAACATTCTGGAAATCAAATCCACAATAGAATAAGTGGTGAATCTACGAAGACTCCTAATGGACCAGTGGTCCAAGCTCCAAGTGCATTGGCATAGCTATGCCAAGCTCAAACACCAAAACCTATATTGGAACCCATTGCTATGCAAAAGACTAATAACTTTATATGATGCATAATCGTAGTGTGCCTACATCATTAATAACATCACAGTAAAGGGCAATGCTAAATAGGTCTACAACTAAAATCTTGACACACAAATCAAGGCACACACAAATAATAAATAATAAATAACCCAAACAAGTAAAAGAATAATAAATAAAATAATAGGCACACAAGTAAACACAAAACAATAATATATAACAATGAAATAATAAATAGATGAATAAATAGAGAATAATAATTAAATAAGCGATTAGTTAATAAATAATTCAATTAATAAACTCATTCGTCAATAAATGAATAGAAATAAATAAATGATACATTAATAAAGATGTAATAATAATATAAATAATACTCCATGATTTTGCAACTAAATATGAGTAAATATTAATACATACACGACTTAGTAAGTAAATAAATAAATAAATTTATAAAAAAATAAATAATTAATTAATTAAATGGAAAAAATAAATAATTAATTACATGAATAAATAATCAATAACAATTAATTATGAAAAATAATAGCATAGCTATCACATACATGAATATATAATTAACCACAAATAAATAATAACACACTTTAGAGCGAGCAAATAAATAAATAACTAAATAAATAAAATTTAATAAACATAAATCATATTAATATTAATAAGTAAATATATTTTGAATAATAATAAATAATTATACAACCATTCATCCTAATCGACAAATATATAAATAACTAGAAAGAAATAATAATTAATTAACTAATTAATTAATTAACTAATAAATAATAAGTAAAGAAAAATATTCATAACATCAAAATATACAAAATAATGTGAAAATACATCTAGAATAATGTCAGGAGTCTCAAATTAATGAAAACGGTCAAAAAATAGACGAAAACGATCAAAATAAGGGTGAAAAATGTGCCCGTATCAACTAGGTTGAACCATATTGCGTCGGATGTGCTAAATCGGATCGAATCGGACCGAGTTAACTAAAAGCTAGGTTGAACTGACTCAGTAGATGTATACACTAAGCCCACCCTAGCCCAACCTGGCCAGTTGACTCACTCGAGTTGAGTCCGCTCAACTTGATCAAAGTCGATGAGTTCACTCGGGAACCCAATTTCACTTTTTATCGAGTTTTATCTGTTTTCAAGACCGTTTTTATTAACTCAAGACTTTCTATGCTATTTTAGATGTATATTTACATTTTCACATGTGCTGATGTTATGCTTATTTATTATTTATTTATTTCATTCATTTATTCGTTATCATTTATTTCTCATTATTTAAATAATTGTCTTATGTAATAAATGCTTATATGATTATTTATTATTATTGATGATATATTTAATTATTAATATTAATATTATTTATATCAAATTTATTTAATTATTTGCTCTCACATATATTATTATTTATTTGTGTTTATTTATATATTCATGTGTTTGATAGCTATACTATTATTATTATTCATAATTAATTAATATTAACTATTAATTAATTAATTTATTCATCGATTTATTTATTTATTTATTCACTAGCATATGTGCTATCATTTACTCGTGTTTAATTGCATACTTATATCATATAATTTTGTTATTATTTTATGATAAGTATATTATTTATTTTCATGTATTTATTATTTTATCTATTTATTCATGAGTTTAATTAATTATTTATTTATTGCTTGTTTATCGTTTATCATGTCATAGCAAATGTCATTATTCCCTTATGGAGTAGAGTGAGATACTCAACTTGGGACTTAGTTAGCTTGGACCCGGTGAGTGGTACAACTCATTAGCCTATATCCTTACCTCGTGCCAATGTCCACCACATGTTAGTTGGGCTCATAAGACACCTTTATATAGTTGTAGGACCTCAAGCAAAGTGCCCTCAAAGTACACATAGTTGACCATTTACATCGACGAGGATTAGGGAGACATGAATAGGCGTTAGCCTGTATACCTTGCACCTGACGTAGTTTTCCCAGATATAGCTCACAATAGTACCCTATAGTACTCTATAGTAGCAGCTTGACCAACCTAGTAGGCCCTTAGCGGTGAAAGTGGATTTTCTTGGTTAGGTCATTGCATTTCAGTCCCCATAGTTGGTAGTGACCCTATGGGTCTATCCACCCAAATGATTTCACCATGTGTGGTCCATCCAGCCAAATTCGTTGAGTGCTAGCAAGCTTCGTTAGATTTTGAGTGGCCAGCTTCCTGTTGGTCCATTCAACTGTGAGCAGCCAGCTTTTGAGGGAGAGCTACCCTCCAAGTTATAGCTCAGCATATGTAGTCTTTCCAGCTCAATGGCTTCTACAGTTGAGTCCACCAATCGCAGTTGATGTAAAAAATTTTGGGGACAAAATTTTTATAAAGAGGAGAAGTTGTAAAATGCATATTGCATTGCCTAGTTTGGACAAATCACGAGTCAGTTCAACTTTTAGACCATAAGTGTGAGTTATGCTACAAAAAAGTATGAGTTATCAGCATATACGTGAGGTATATGAGTCCGTAGATAGATCTAAGCCGTTGTTGCCTTTAATATCTTTTTGGGCATTTTTCAATCTCTTTTATGTGCATCATAGGAATTTTAGACTATAGGATTGCCCCTGTAGGCCCAGCTTGATTTGAGTCTCATTTTTGTTCGATCGAGTTTAGGTTTCGAGGCCCATTTAGCTTCCTCGCCTCAATTTTCATCTAAAGAGTCTCACTTAGGGTTCGAGTTAGTTTCTACTTTTGTTGGCATCGAACCGAGCTTTCCATATATACATATATATATATATATACCCTAGTTGGACCCCACTAGGCCCACAAGTTGCCAGGTGTTCAGATCATGTCACGTGGCAAGATCAAAGGCATCCAGCCTAGCATTGGCCAACTAGATTTCAAGAGCTTTTCGCCCATATATTTAGAAAATTTTCCACCTTTAGTGCCGCCTCCACTTCAGCTCGCTGCTGGTGAGTCTATGGCCCTAATCTAGCCACTGGACTGGTACGATTGTTACCGCCTCACAGCCACCTATCTACCCATACCCATCACCACCCATGTGCCGCTGCATTAGCTGTTGGCGAAGGCATGTTTATCATAGGTTTCTACTGTCGCCACTGTCTTTTGGGGCATTTTTCAGTGCCAGCAAGCCTCCTCCAATGAGGCCGACTACTCAGATCAATTGCCCTCACTGAGGCCGATATTTTGAGACCACCCCGACCACCACTGTGGCTGTGATTGGGCACCGGCGATGTCACCACACCTAGTGCCGATTTCGTCCCTTTCTGGCCACTTCCCTTAGACACCCCCTCACTTGACAACCAACATTTTGAGACCAGCCCAGCCGACTGTCACCACTGGAATCGTGGCTGGCGACTCCACTTATCAGGCAGCAATTTCCTCCCGTTTTCCAACCAATCGACGACTGGACTCAGTCCGCGACCACCCCACTTACCACTGCCTCATCGTCCCTTGTCGAACACAACCGACGACAGTCCCCATTGCATCGCCATTGGAATTTTCCAATGACAGGTAGCGGTGGCCTCATCGGGCCCGTTTGCCCATGTCCACATCTAGTTGCCCGCGGTCACATCCGTCAGTTTGAGCTCTATTCAACTACCTGCCAACCAACCTATATGTCCATGTCCCTACCTCGTCCACCGAGTCCAACCCAGCCAGTTCTGTAAAACCCGTGACTCAAGTCAGAGTTTTACATTAGTGAACCAGTCAATTCAAATCGTTGGTTCGATTCGAGTCAGTTTCATGGACCGCGCGCTGAGTCGAGGCCAGCCGTGAGTTATGAGCGATGAGAGTCAAATGTAC
>JAVDBV010085366.1:0-13732 GCA_032619315.1 Piper longum | reverse complement strand
ATCATCTTGTCACCGCTTGTCGCTGCCGTCGGCCGTCGCTTGCCAGCCGCCACCGTAGGCCGTCGCTCACCATTCGCCACCCCTTGCCAGTCCCCAGCTTGTCGCCCGTTGCCCTCCGCCCCTCACCAGTCGCCTTCCGCCTGCTGCCCGCCGCTCGCCCGTCGCTAGCCGACCCGTCGCTTGCCCGTCGCCAGCCTACGAGTCGCCCGTCGCCAGCCGACTCGTCGCCTGTCGCTCGCCTGCCGCCAGCCGACCCGTCCCATGTTGCTTGACCCTTCGCCCACTGATCCGTCGCCAAACAACCCGATCCCAGCCGATCCGTCGCCAGCCGACCAGTCGCCAGCTGATCCGTTGCCAGCCGACCCGTCGCCAGCCAACCCGTTCGCCCGTCGCCTGCCGACCCATCGTCAGCCGACCCGTCGCCCGCCACCCGTCACCCGCTGCCCATCGCAGCTCGCCGCCCATCGCCGCTTGTCACCCGCCGCCGGCCAGCAGCAGCCACCAAACCCTAAACGAGCTTTTTTTTTTTCATCCGGTTCGGGTCGAACTCGGTTTTTAATTTTTTAGAAAACCCGACTCGAAACTCGAAATTATAAAAACCGAACCCGAACCGATTAAAACTCGAACCGATTAAAATCATAAACGAGCCGGTCATGAGTTTTGGAAAACTCGACTCGGACCGGCCCGTGAACAGCCCTATGTAAGATGGTGATTCATTGATCCGAAAAATGTAGAGAAGATCATTAGAAACATCTCAATTTTTCCCAATGATCACTATGTCATTGATGTGATTGAATTGGTAATTTGTAGGGGAGATGTTGGAATCCTTCATCATACGATAAATGCAAAAAGACATGCAACTACATGAAGAATCGTAAAGACATAAAATTATTTTTAGAGATAATAAGAATTTGAATAGAATTATGAGAGACGATGAGTATTTGTTATTTGACTCTTCGTATCTTCGAGGATGAGTGTATCTTGATTATGCGTTTTTTATATATAAATACGTAGTTGTATTGTGAAGTTGAGTGAGAAAGATAAAAAATTAAACTGAAGAGAGTATACAATTGAGGGTGTCATTTTAATTATAAATTGTGAGTTTCTCAATTGGATGTATATCCTAGTTGAAGATTATGGTCATTCTTAATTGGAATGTGTTCTAGTTAGAGATTGTGAGTTGTCTCAAATGACGTGATTAACATTTTAATGTTCAATTGTTTGAAATTTAAAATTTATAGCAAGAGTCGGTTAAAATTTATAGCGAGAATGATATAAAATTTAAATATTTGAATGTAAAAAAACTAAAATTTATACTAGGAATGGGTTAAATTTTAAATTTTTGATTATTTGAAATTTGAAAATGATGGTGGGATTTGGTTAAAATTTAAATATCTGATTGATATAAAATTGAAATGTATGCCTGGAGTTGTCTCAAATTAGAGAGTATGTGAGGAATTTTTAATTGGAGTAATTTGTGTATTTATCATTTGCATTATTGAGATTTTTTGTGTTAAAATTCCAATAACTGGTATCAGAGTTTTGGTTCATTTGCATGTGGAAGTTCGTGGAGGAGATTAAACTTCTTGTTTGTTTTTAACAAGATGGCTGAGAAGAGTACAACCAAATTTCTACTTTCTAAATTTAATGGAGGTAATTTTTCTATGTGGATAGTAAAGATTAATGTTATATTGGTGAAAGATGGTTATGTTGTTGTTCTTAAAGGTAAGGATAAGAAACCAGAAGGTATGACAAATACACAATTTACTAAAAAAGATGAAATTGTTAAGGTTGATATTTTATTAGCCTTGGATGATAAGTGCTATTCAATGTGCATATTGTTGATACAACGGCAAAGGCTTTGTGGGATGGTCTTCACAGAATATATGAAGATAAAAGTCCTTAATAAGTAAGATTTTTCTAAGAAGGAAATTGTATAATTTAAAAATAAATGATGTGACTTCTATTCATGAACACTTAAATGTGTTCAACTGCTTGGTGAATGACCTATTGGGAACAGGTGCAATGGTTGATGAGGAAGAGCAAGCCACCTTATTTCTCTATTCAATACTGGATACGTGGGATAATTTAATTATGAGTTTGAGCCATGTTTCTAAACTTGACTTAAACTCGGTTACTATATCACTCTTGTAAAAGGAGCTAAGGAGAGTCAATAATATCAACTTCATCTTCAAGGGAGCAAGTCTTGGTTTCTGAGGAGAGCAAGAGTGGGTTCAAGTAAAAAAATAATGGAAGAAATGCGATAAGGTGTTTTTATTATAACAAGGTTGGTCACATAAAAAATGTATTGTAAAAAATTGATATGAGATATACAACATGACAAGGAGAAGGACTTGGAGTAATAAAATAAAGATGTAAATTTTATTAATTATGAAAATGGCTTGGTAATTACTTCTTGTAATGATGAGTGTTTTCGTAAGAGAGATAATTCAAGTTAGATTGTGGATTATGAAGCTTCATTTCATGCAACATCACATGGAAAACTCTTCACTACCTATAAATCAAAAAATTTGTGACACATCACGTGTTGTTAACATAGGAGATGTGAGATATAGTGACTAGTTTAGATCAGAAATTATTTTTGAAGAATGTGATATATTCCAAGCTTGAGGGAAAATATATTATCTTTTGGCAAGCTGGATGATGTTAGTCATAGTTCTCAATTTGCTAAAGGAGTATAAAAGTTATTTAAAGGAGCACTTATCATTACAAAAAGGGGAAAATGTGACAATTTGTATAAGACATTAGTTCGATAGGTTAAGAGTGGAAGTACTCTTGATGAGACTATTAAGCAAGTTTGGCATCGACGAGTTGGCTATATTAAAGTAGAAAAGGAATTCTGCAATAAGATTCTAGGTGATGGTCATACTCATGATAAAATGAAGGTTGATGCCAAGTTGGATGACGAAGATGAGACATTTTCTGAAACCCGAGTGGATGAGTCAGGAAAGATGTTTAAAAAGAAGATGATCCTAGATGACGAAAAGTAAGCTCGCAATTCATTTCCCAAGAAAGAGAGGGAAATGCACTCGAAGATCCAGGGGAGATAAAGAGCTTTCCATATGAGTAAAAAATACGAAATTGTATCAATTATATTCATTTTTTTATGTGATGATGACTAAAATCAACCCTAATGTCTTTCATATGATTCAGGAGAAGAGAATTATTGAAGTCACTCATCATACGATAAATATTAGAAAATATGCAAATACACGGAGAATAATAAAGACATGAAGTTACTCATAGAGGTGCCAAGTATTCGACTAGAATTATGAAATACAAGGAGTATTTGATATTTGACTCTTCGTATCTTACAGGATATGTGTATCTTGAGTATGTATTTTTTATATATAATTATATAGTTGTATTGTGAAGTTGAGTGACGAGTGAGAGAGATAGAAAATTGAACTGAAGAGAGTACACAATTGATAGTATCGTTTTAATGGTGAATTGTGAGTTTTACAATTAGAAGTGTATTCTAGTTGAAGAATGTGATAATTCTTAATTAGAGTGTGTTTTGTTAGAGATTGTGTGTTGTCTCAAATTAAAAAGTTTATAATAATTTTTTAGTTGGAGTAATTTATATACTTATTATTGGTATTATTAAAATTTTTTGTGCTAAAATCCTAACAAAAGAATCGTAATACAAATAAATGATGGTTGATTCTTGTTGCAAGTAACTTCAAAGGGTTCAGAATTTTGAGGGATGTCTTCCAATGGATTAAAAGTTGATTTGTTCTACTATTGTAAATATAAAGTAGGGGAATATCGAGTGTGTTGTGCGAGGTTGTATATCTTTTCTTTTATGCATTGATAATACTTATTGTATTGCATTTTAATTTTTATTAATTATAATTAATTGTCATCATCTTAATGTAAATCAGTTACCAAATATAAATTTATTTCTTATAAATATATATCATATTAAATTAAAATTATACTTCTAATTTATATAAATATATTAATATAATAATATACTTTTTAAAATGGTTATTTTTGAAAAAAAATATTTATTTGTAAATTTTATTTATTTTTCAAAATGTTTCTGTGCATCACACACAGTTAACGCTCGATTCAAATTAATGCTTTTTATATTTTATTATATTTTAAAAAAATTAATATATTCAAATTATAATTATTAATACCCATGTTAGAATTAGAATTAATCATACTCAAAAGTCATTTTGTTTGAATTTTATATCATTCAAAAAATTTAAACCAAACTTAAACATATTTTTGAAGGCTATTTAAAATTTATTAACTTTTTAAAGCTCTTTCAAATATATATTATTTAAATTGAGATTCAATTATAATCCTTATTAATATAATACAATAAATTTGAAAATAACATATTCTAATTAGACTAATAGTTACTATGTTCTAAGTATAATACAAATTAGTTTTGGAAAAAAATTGTATTTTCAGAAAATGTGATTAATATTTTTATAATAAAATTGCAAATCCGATGAAGATGAAAAATATCTAAATTCCATCTTTAACATATTTCTGATTTAATGAAATAAAAATTTAGAAAATAATAAAATTAATAAAATTTAAAAAATTCTAAATGATAAGATTTTCCATCTTATAATATTCTAATATTTTGAATTTATCATCTTTTTTTCATCTTTATCACATTTATAATTTAATAAATTACAAATTCTGGACATAACAATATTAATAAGATTTTAAAAATCTTAAAGATTTGTTTTCCCATCCTTATCATATTTGTAATTTATTTAATTAAATAAACCCAAAAATATTAATATTAATATGAATTTAAAAAGATTCTAAAAGATATATGTATTATTTTATAGAGATTTTAAAAATATGAAATTAATCTATTATGAATTTCGAAAAGAGTAATATTAATATGATTTGAAAAATTTAAAGTGATAAGATTTTTCATCTTAATTATATTTCTAATTTAATTAACTAAAACTAAAAAAATTAATAATATTAATGTGTTTATCATTTTTTCATTATTATCCCATTTCTAATCGAATTAATTAAAAATTGTGAAATTAATAATATTAATAAGATTTTGTAACAATCTAAAAGATTAACTTTTTCATATTTATTATGTTTATAATTTAATTAAATAATTAAAAAAATAACTATATAAGTAATTGGATTTGAAAACGATTGATAACATTTTTCATCTTAATTATATTTCTACTTTAATTAATTAAAAATTACGAAAATAATAATATTAATATGTGTTAATCAACTCTTTTTCTTCATCTTTATCCAATTTTCAATCTAAAATTTTAATTTTTTCATCTTTATTTTCTTTGTAATTGATTTAATTAAATAATTCCGAAAATAACAATTATAAATTATTAGGTTTGAAAAAAGATTGAGAAGATTTTCCATCTTATTGTATTCCTAATTTACTTAATTAAATAACTACAAAAATAATAATATTAAAGATGTTTATCAACTATTTTTCATCTTTATCCCATTTCTAATTTAAATAATTAAAATTACAAAATTTATTATTTTAATAAGATTTTGTCAAAATTTAAAAAATTAATTTTTCATCTTTATCATGTTTTTAATTTGTTTAATTAAATAATTCCAAAAATAAGAATATAAATAAATAGAATTTGAAAAAGATTTGATAAGATTGTCCATAAATTAATAAGATTTATATATTTCATATTATTTGTAAACTTAGTTTTATCTTACGATATCTTATGGCCTACTTATATGATTTTTTTCTCAGCGCTATATATAATTTTTATCTGATTTCAATTAGTCAGGAATTGGTAGACTTGACTTTGCATGTACCATAAGCGAGTGCACATGAATGTTATAGTAGGTTTTAAATTTGTGAGAGAGTTATTCCATTTTAAGAGATATTGACTTTTTTTATCTTTTGAACTTCTTCACACTCAAAGAGGTATAGAGTAAACGAGTACAATTGTGTATAACGCATATCTAAACTTATGGTATTATAAGGTATTGAAGGTAACTGTCCGAGAGTACTCAACATTTATATTCTTAGGCAAGAGTTATATATAGGTTTAGAAAAGGTTTAGAATAAGTATTTTTTTTAAAAAGTGGGACCAGTTATTATCAAGATAAGCATTTGTCGAGAGTGACACAACACAGTTCAGTACAAGATGTTATCTATTCTATAGTTGTTGGTTCCTCAATGGATACCCTTTGAATGTTTCAATAGAAATTATATATTATTTTCTTTTCTCATGAAAATTAGATTATAGTTGTGAGTTTGACTACTTATTTTCTAAGTCAATAACATTCGTTGCTAATATTTGTTCTTTGTTTTGGGTCAACATTGGTGAAATGAATATTTATTATACAAATTTGTGCTCACTGTTTCGTTTTTTTTTTTTGTTCTTTTGTTTGTATTTGATTCGCCCATGCCATTCATTACCCGCCACATTGCCCTCACCAGCCCAAGTGCACGTGGATCTGTCGACGTGCTCGCCCCCGTGCATGTGGGCCTATTGGCACCCACGTGGGCATGCCACCATGGTGGCATGCCAATTTTTTTAAAAAAATTGTTATCAAAGTGTTACAAAAAATTTCGATGTTAAAATTAATTTGCCACTAAAGGAACACTGGAATTTGGGGACAAATCTTAACTCCAGAACAGACACCACCAAAACTCATCACTATTTGTGACTAAATATTTTGGTGTGCAACCGAATTAATTAGTTGTGGAGGCTTCTGACGTCGAAACTTTCGGTGGCAAAAACCTTTTTCTCACCGAAAATGAGCCTTTTGACACCCAATAAAAGCCCCATTTTCCACTAGTGAGCTTATACTTTCCTACTCGAGCTGATATACAAGTTAGTACACCTTTTTCAATATATACAGAACCAGAACCACTATATTTTCCCTTCATTTTTTTCAAGAAAGAGAGAGAAGCAGCTACCAATCCTAATGAATTTGAGATTTTCTGAACTTCAAGTCAATAAACATAAACTACCCCCTAACTTTTTCTCTAATTCATTGTTACTGATTTGGTGGCTATATATCCCTCCAACGTAGCAAAGACTACTAGAGGGAATATGGATTCATATATTACAAGGCCATATACATGAATTCATTATATCATCAGGTTGATCAGTTGATCTCTCCCACGTCTAGGAAGTCTATGAACAACGGACCTGCATTGCCAATGCATCTAGTCTTTTCAACTTGCAACTCGCCAATGTTTCTGGTCTTATTCACTCTTTGATCTATATCCTTGGAGCAGCTATTGACACTAAGAAAGTCGTGAAATGCTACTTTCTTCTGATCCCTACCTGAAACATATACAACATATATAAACAACTTCAAGAGTACTACAACAGACTAATAAGATCTTGAATATAGGGTAATACGTACGTACCGGTACATCTAATTGATTTGTTACCTTCACATGTATGTTGTAAGCCATAATGATGATCTGTTTCCATATTGACATCTTTGAAGCTTCTCCAACTATACGCGCACATCAGTTTGTTCAGTTTTTGGGTATGATCGATGGACCTTTGGGGTGTCTTCTCAGCAAGATATCTTGATCTCTCCCTATACTTTCTAGCCATCATCACATGCCACTGGTTCTTCACTGCGTTATCTGTGCGGCCTGGGAACAATCGAGCTAACACTGCCCACCTATTGCCGTGGACACGATGCGCAGATAAAAGCCTTTCTTCTTCTTCTTCCGTGAAAGGACTTCGATTTATTCTAGGATCTAATTGATTGAACCATCTTAATCTACAACTTTTTCCTGCACAAAGTTCGCCAATACTATACATCAGATCACCCACCAAATGATCGTTGTTCTTTCCTTTTATATATGACGTGTTTATTATTGCAGCTTATATATTGACGATCGCTATTTATAGATATGTACAGACCTGATCTTCCTTGGAGCTTCTCGGCAATGGCGTTCCAGTTGTGTGGTCCATATTGTTCTACCAGCTCCTTGAGCTTCTCGTCCTCTGAAGGCCTCCAGTGACCTCTTGAGCACATTTGATCTCCTCCTATATATATATTGATCAAATTAAACACAGACGAAAAACATCACAATATTTAGTTAACTACAAAAATATCATGAATCATAGTTGTTTAACCCAGTATAATATAATCTGAAGGAGTCTAGGAGTATGTACCAGGCGTAATATTGTATGTCTAGCTAACAGATTAATATCAAAGATGGGCGCTCTATAAAAGGAAGAGAGGTTTGTTCAGAAATAGCAAGAGAGCTTGACGGCGTGCATTCAAAGATTGAAGCTACTTTAAAGCAAATGGAGATCAGATGATCATGATGAGGTGGAAGGGAAGAAGTTGGCTTGCCCACAAGGAGCTGGGTGGGGGAAGATAGCGATAGGTTGCTTGGTGGGATGAATTTCGTTCGGCTTTCAACATCTCTCTCAAGTTTCTAACCTACAACATCTACTTAGATCAAACCCACCTCATTCACCTCCCTCTTTTTACATCTCTTCCACTAAGTATTATGTCACAAACAAAGCCTTCCAAGTTCTTTAGGCCAAATAATCAAGTATCTGTTCATTACTCTTTAGCAAGCTGTATGGTCTGTTATAATATTCACAGAAGCTATGCCAAGTATCGGCAAGTATCGCCAACTATATTATCTGAAACAATTATATACGATGGCATGGTCTATTTTGGATAAGCGGGTTTTCTTGGAGTGGCAATTAATCTTTTGGGGATTAATTAAAGACGGGCATATGAAATTGAAGATCAGGTAAATGATGTTTAATTTAGGGAGGAACATAACGGCTACGTTCCGCGTTCAGTTAGCTACATCCGACCTAATTAACAACTTCATCTTGCTGTTGAATAGTTAGGGGACTTGCATGTGGAGAAGGAAGTTTGTTGTTTAAAGGCCTTTACAATGAAGCAACTCTTGGAGAGCATGCCCAACTTTTTGAATGAAATGTTTGTCAAGAAGGTATGAAACTAATTAAATTACCGAGAGTGATCAGAAGGCGTTGCTTCTAATTAATAAATTATCAGCACCGGAATTTGTTGTTTAACGATGTTGCGAGCCGTTCCAACAGTACGTCATAATATTGACCTGACACCTATCTACTCCTATTAATAAAACAGGAACTCAGTAAATATATATGAAATTTGGTTAATCAAAATACAATAAAAAAGTTTATAATACATCTTCTTATTTTATTAAGATTTTTTAATATATAAATTATTACAATCAATATTATTATTCAATGAGACTTTCTCTATAAGATTATTATTTATTTGTAAAATTTATATAATATAAAATAAAGAAATTATGAAAACTTTCATATACATAGTTATTGCTGGAAATATGGGAAAACATGGGTCAGAATCTATTTTCCTTCTTGTTAGAGGACCTGCCCAAGAGCTCGACACTCACGAAGGAATTATCTTGCCTTCGACAGGGAGGATGTGAGGGAATGCTGATCTCCATCGATCTTGATGGACATTGACACTGTTTGTACTTGTCCTCACTCTTTCAATGAGACCGGCAAAATGCTTTGTTGATTATTATTGTATCTATGTCTATAAATCTTAGTGGCTTGAAGGAAAAAAAAAAAAAAACTCGTCCCCTAAATACATATTTGTTGGTCATTGCTTACGATCATCAAGTGAAAGTCTTACATTCATCTTCTATCCAAGAACGGGTTGCCGGCTTCATTTATTAGCATATATTTGCGTGTATTTCAATGGATGTGGTGCCATAAAAATTATATACACAACATTAGAAAAAGTACTCAGCTTCCCCCCTAGCTAATAGATTCAAGAATTATTTACGTTTTAAGTTTTTAACTGCTTATACTTATATAATTATATACATTATAGGTAAGATATTGCGCCTTACACGCCTGAGCTAGACTTTTATTAAATATTAAGATAAACAATAATGATCTGTTATCTTAAGTATCTTAATTAAAGATAGTTTAGTATAATTAATGATATAGATTATAATGATTTTTAATATATATTTTTTGTATATTAATTAGTTGAAATCTCCTACTTTCATGGTTCTCTTTTATTAATAAAGAGTAAATAATAGTACTTAAAAGGATGGTCATGGCCTTAATTAAGGCCTTCATTTGAAAACATTTCAATTTTCCTTGGTATCAATGTGTTGATCATTGATCCGCTAACTTGAATAGATGAAATCCATGAAATCCTAATGGGCCCAATCCTTAAAATTGGGCCGAAGGGCCCGTGTCGTCACCTGTAGCCCCACTTGCAGGTCATGCACGCGGCTTACAATTTGTCTACGCTGTTTTTATTGAGGGCAAGCATGCATCCGGCCACCTAATTAGTTTTTTTTACAGTAATGCACTACTAATAATGATCTTTAGTTTTGAGTTTTTCATGAAAAATCTACGATCGAATATGGCCTTTTTTTAAATGCGAAATTTATTTTTATTTTTTTTAAGTCTAATATGATTTTTATCATAATTATTTTAATATATATACCTAGTCATAAAAAGATGTTAGAACTTAATTATAAACCAACTAGCGAAGGTCCACACAATATTGTGAGGGGATATGTTTATAATTATTTTTTAAGTATTTAAAAAATAAAATAATTAGTTGTTAGGTTTGGTGGGAGTTCAGTGATTGGACAATCAATACCAATAGAAAAGAGTGGAAATTAAGGCTCCCTATTCCCTATTTTCTATAAATACGGTATCATGTTTGTTACTCTTAAGTCCTCCCAAGTCCTCTTATGGAATTTAGAGTCATTTACGAATAATAATTTTGATTATTATTCCTTGATTTAAACCTCCCTCTTGCCAAATTAACAACAAAAAGCTTTCATCTTTCTGTCATCCAATAAGAATAATTCAAATCATAACTATTTTTTTTTCATTAATTGAAACAGATGAGCATGAGGAGTACCTTGTCACTAAACAGCTTCATTAACCGTCATGGGACGAGTTTTTTACCCGGCAAAAAATTTTCTAAACATGGCTAAGTAACTTGATAATACCAGAAAAAACTATTTTTCTGTTGACACTCCAACTCTCTCCCCGACCTCCCTACGTGCCTCTCATAACAGCCACCATGCATGCATATTATATGGCCGCTCATCTTCCCCATGAAACATCCATTATTGTTCAAGAAGACATCCCTCCTCATCTTCCCTGCCCATCTCCTCTCCCATCAATGGCTTCGTCTTCACTCACAAGGCCGGCCATTTGGGCTCTAATCGTCTTCCTCCTCCCCTTCCTGAATGCACAACAAGAACATTCTGATTATAGTACCGCCCCCAATGCTAGCCCTAACGATTTCCCCCGATTCCCATTTGAGATTACCAACCCTTACGATCTCTACCGGTTTCCATTTAGCCACGACTTGGTGGCGCCACCTCCTGCATTGACGGCACCGCCACCGGCTCCCCCCGTCCCCTACACGGAGATCGTCACTCCTGAGAACGACCTCGAGAGGCTTTCCCCGCGCAGCGTGAGTGAAGGATCTAATTCCCTCGCCTCGTCGGTGACGCTGGTAACTATCAGTGTCTCCGCCGGCGTTGTTGCCGCTGCTCTTCACTTTTGAGAATTATGTCAAAAAACATTCGCTCAGTTCAATTTCATCGCCATGTTCTAATTATTCCAACGCCTCCCTCTTACATCACCTTGTGCTATATTGAATATAATTGTTATATATGCTTACTATTTGTCCTTCGATGTGGTTTATTGTTACAACATAAACATGAGCAGCGGAAATGAAATGTGCCATTTCCATTTCCAGCAATGTGAGTGCATGTTTTTTTTTTTCGTAAGAACGCCAACAAGGAGGAATGGTTCACGCTGAGAATACCCTAAAATCCAATATGTCCAACCGACTATACATTTAGACTATTCCGATATTTTGTATATCTAAAAATTTTGGTATGGAATATGAGTTTGGAGTGATCCGGTTTAAATATATATGATGTTTTATAGAAATATATATTTTAAATTAGGGGTAAAGTTCAAATCGATAATACTTACTCTGAAATAAAATTGCACACGATTATTTGTTTTCTCGTGTTTCATTTTATAAGTTTTAAGAAAAGATGAAGATTGTTGGAGTTTGACGTTTTAAAACATCATGTGCGCCTTGGCACACAGGCGTGGGCATGTCTACTGGTATTCAGAAAACCTGGATACGTGTTTGGAGGCGGTGCATCGACGATCGGGTACACCAGTTCGTTTTGGGATGTATTTTTTCATGATTTTTACTTTATAAATCATCCTTTTCGGGGGGAATGATGATTTTTATGTGCTTTTTGAGTCTCCTTCCCCTATGTTTTCCGTGATTTTTATTAAGTTTTTTGAAAAAAAAAAAACTTGATTTTAAATCAAAATTTTAGTTTGATCCTACAGGGAGACAAGTGGTTGAAAACTCTCATAGTTGCTGCACTCTAACGTAAAATATTTCATCGTACTTTGGATATGAGTTATAAAAGAATCCTCAAGTGTAAAAGACGATAGTCTTGTATAATTAAGAAAACACTAATGCGTGTCTTGCATTCAAGACAAATGAGTTATTCTTGTAAATTAATTTTTATATCTCCCTTTTCAATCAGGTGTGTAAATTCTAACCTCTATTGTGTTTAATTTTTCAACTTCTACAACCAATAAAAATAAATATTTCAAGAGGCATTATTAATGAATTTATAATGAGGAAATAGTATGCAACCCTTAAATATTTCAAGAGTAATGGAAAAGGGGTACGACCATTTATGAGGGGTGGCCTTTTACGAGGGTACCTAAAAGTTACAACGGGTATCATAATAACTTTTAGGAGAGGATAATGCCCCTTAAAATAGGTGCATATCCTTTAACGAAGTGTCATGCTCATTAGGAGGGTTGTGACTACTAATATATGCATGCATCCCTTTAAAATGAATCACGTGTCATGCACCCCCTTAAAATGAATCATGTATCATGTACCCAGTTAGAACAAATATAGTGTCACGTACCCTATTAGCGGCAGGGGATATAAAAAAATAATAATATTTTATTTACATTGTATAAAAATTTATACCAATTTTAGATGTGATCAGATGTGGGTTTTGTGGCTTGGGATCGTATACATATTTTGATATTAAGTGTCATATTTGGAGTAAAATAGGATGCAGATACGAATATTCAAATTTGAATTGGATATATAAAAGATGATATCCAAACCACATCTGATCTGAACGTATCCCTTGGATAACAAGAAAACGGGATTATAATTCATAACATGCATTTCACTTTATTCTAACTAGGCAAGATCTTGAGCTATGTGTGACCTTTACATGATACATTTTAATTTTATATATAAACTATTATTAAATAATGAGATATATTGTAATAATTTAATATTTTAAATATAAAATGTGATTAGTTTTAAAGATATATCATATTTGAATGATGAGAAAATGAGTTATAGTTATATGATTTTTTTATTATTTTTTTTTCAAGACAATTAGATAACTTTTATTAATAGAAAAATACAAGTTAAAATTATTCGGGTTCAAAACTATGATCCCCCTACTGTGAAAGACAGTTTTACTAATGTTTTTAAAAAAATTGAGTTTAGCAAGGTTTGAACCCATGACTTACCTCAAAAAGTTTTTTTATTTTATTTTTTTAGAATTTTTTTATATTTTGATTGGATTATTCTCTAACTTTTAATTTAGACCAATATTTATCTATTTTTTATTAATAAGAGTAGATTTTTAACGTTGCCC
>JAVDBV010085365.1:0-32835 GCA_032619315.1 Piper longum | reverse complement strand
AGACTCACCGGCGGCGAGCCGAAGTAGCGCCGGCGTTAACACTCCGAGGTCGTGGTGAGAAATTATATAGGAAAACCAGGAGTGACGTGGACGGCTCAGATCTTGCCACGTGGCACGATATGGAATCCCAACAATTGTAGTAGGACCCACATATAGGTATATCTAATATACCTATGGACGAAAAACTCGAATTGAGACCGTCGAAAATCAAATCTTACTCGAGCCTAAAAGTGACTCGATAGACAGGAATTAAAACAATCATGTTAAATGGACCCCAAACCTAGAAATTTTAAAAATAATGACTCGTTCCTCGCTGTAAATTTCCATTTTTATTTATTTATAAATTATAATAATAATTAATGTTGTTATTATTTTTCGTGGTTTTTACATGTCATGTCTGCATTCGTGTAGCCAACCAACAAAGGTTTATCGCTTCCAAAACATAAACATATTTTGGATGTACCTCTCAAGGACCTCATTATCCATTTAACTGCTTGCCAATGCTCTTTGCTCAGATTTGCTAAATGTTTGCTAACCGTTCCAATTGCATATGTTATGTCTGGTCTTGTACAAATCATAGCATACATCAAACTAACAACTGCACAAGCATAAGGAACCTTTGCCATGTCTTTCATCTCTGTTTCACTTAAATCACTTTTCTTCAAATTGAAGACACCCCCAAGTGGAACTCCAACCAGCTTTGCATCTTTCATGTTGAATTTTTCAAATACATTTTCTATGTACCTTTCTTAAGATACCCAAAGCTTTCCAGCTCTCCTGTCACGCCGAATGAACATTCCCAAGATTTGCTTTACTGGTCCCAAATCCTTCATTGCAAAGGATTTATTTAAGTTCTTCTTTAAATTTACAATCTTGGCCCCATCATGTCCTACAATCAACATGTCATCTATATAAAACAGTATAAAAATATAGTCACCATCATCAAACCTCTTAATGAACACACAGTGATCAGAAACAGACTTCTTGTACCCATTATTTTCCATACAAGAATCAAACTTTTTGTACCACTGTCTAGGAGTTTGCTTTAAACCATACAAACTCTTTTTCTATCTGCACACCATCTGTTCTTTTCCTTTAACTTTAAAACCCTCTGGTTGCTCTATGTATATAGTCTCCTCAAGATCACCATGAAGAAAAACTATCTTCACATCTAATTGTTCAACTTTCAAATCTAAACTTGCAGCCAAAGCCAGAACAATTCTAATTAAAGACATTTTAACAATGAAATCAATACCTTTCTTCTATTTGAAGCCATTCATGACCAACCTTGCCTTGTACCATAGTTGTGTATTATTTTCTTCATGCTTGATCATTTAGACTAATTTGTTTTTCAATACCCTCTTCCCCTTAGGAGGATCCACTAACTCATAGGTGTGATTATCATACAAAGATTTTATCTCATCTTGCATTATCTTCAACCACTTCTCTTTTTCTACATGAGCTTTTACCTTACTGAAATTTTTTGGTTCTCCGTATTCAGTGATTGTCACATATTCTGATGATGGATATCTTGTTGATGGAACTGGTTCACAGGCTAATCTTCTCACATTAGTTGGCTACCCTTGATCAGAATCTACCTGTTCATTTCCAACATCAACAAACTCATTAGAAATATCATCACACCACATCATCACTGTCATCATCACTAGGTGGGAAAATAATTATGTCATCCTGAGCCGCCTCTTCACTTATTGTTGAGGTTGAAGGTTCTTTTATCTTTTCCAAGCTTTCCTGAGATTTTTTTTGAGGAATTTCTTCCTTTTCAAAGTCCTCAATTGTTTGATCCTCCCCGAAAACTACATTTCTGCTTCGAATCAGTTTTCTATTCTTAAGATCCCAAAGTTTATATCGAAACTTATCATCAGCTTATCCGAGAAAATATATTCAACAGCTCTAGAGTCAAGTTTAGCATTTTGCTCCTTGGGCACATGTGCAAAGGCATTACAACCAAAGACTATCAAATGAGAATAACCGACCTTTTTGTCATTCCAAACCCTTTCTAGTATGTCATTGTCTAAGACATATATGGGAGATTTGTTGATCAAATAACAAGTTGTGCTCATGGCTTCACCCCAGAAACTTTTAAGTAGCTTAGCTGAAGACAACATACTTCTCACCCTTGTTCATTCTTTCAGTCACTCTATTATGTTGATGAGTATAAGGAACCGTTTTCTCATGCCTAATTCCATGCTTGCTATAGTATTCAGCAAACTCAACAGAACAATATTTACCACCATTATCACTTCTAAGACATTTCAATAACTTACCAATCTCTCTTTCAAGAAATACATGAAAATTCTTAAAGATGCCAAAAACATCACTTTTATTTTTCATGTCATAAGCCCACACCTTCCTAGAAGTATCATCAATAAAAGTGACAAAATAAATAGAATCGCCAAGAGATTTTACGACCATAGGCCCACACACATCAGTATGTACCAACTCAATAACTTCTTACTTCATCGTACTTGTACTTGCAAAGGATGTCATACGTTGTTTTTCGACCAAACAATGGTCACAAGGACTAATTTTGATATCCTTGACCGTGGGAAGGAGATTTAGCTTCTTCAATGTCTGTAGGCTCTTCTCACTCATGTGTCCCAATCAATGGTGCCACAAATTAGCAGTGGAATCAAATGAGGAGATATTAACCTCCCCTCGAACTAGACTCGTCTTAGTCTTATACAAACTGCAACACTTCTTCCCATTAGCAACAACAAGAAAACCTTTCACAAGTTTCCACACTCCTTGTAAAAATTGTGAAACAAATCCTTCATTTTCAAACACTCCAGTTGACAACAAACTCATCCTCAAATCTGGAATATGTTTGACATTTTTAAGCACCAATCAGTAACCCATGTTTGTCACGATATGCACATCTCTAAGTCCCACAATTCTGGAAGTATTACTATTTCCCATCTTCACCATACTCAAATTTGAAGATTCATAGGTAGTATAGAAATTGTTGCTTGGAGTTGCATGGAACGATGCTCCCAAGTCAACCACCCAACTAGCATTATAATCAGCCGTCAAACAATCATTCCCATAATCAGAAAGAATCACCATGTCCTCATGTACAACATTAGTTTTCTTTTCTACTTGATCCTTGTTGTCCTTATTTTTCAAGTCTTTCCTGAGCTTCCAACAATCTTTTTTGATATGACTTGTCTTGTCACAATAATAACACTTCAAGCGTTTCCTGGATTTAGACCTTCCTTGACTGTTGTCCCTTCTGTTTATGTCTCTATTTTTTGATCTACCTCTTGCCTCTTCTGACACTAATGCATGAGACCCTAAAGTTAGTAGAGATTTTTTTTCTCGCCTCTTCATTCAGTAAACTATTTGTTACCATGTCCATCGTGAGTTTTCCATCCGGAGCAGCATTGCTCAAAGAGATCACCAATGTTTCTCAGCTTTCTGGCAAAGTGTTGAGGATCATGATAGCTTGTTATTCCTCATCTAGAGTCATTTTCATCCTGGTAAGTTGAGTAATAATACTCTTCATCTTATTAAGATGCTCACTTATATCACTTCCATCCATATACCTCAAGTTCACTAATTTTCTTATCAAAATGGTCTTGTTGCCAGTAGTATTCATCTCATAAACTTCTTGAAGTTTATCTCATATAGCTTTTGACGATGTTAATTCAGAAACATGATGATACACCATTTCATCTACCCATTGTCTCAAATAATCCATAGCCTTCCTATCCAACTTATTTCAGTCTTTATCAGTCACCTCTACCAGTTTCAGACCTGTGATAGGTTTACATAAATCCTTGGAATACAAATGATTAATTATTTTTCATTTATAATAGTGTCAATTACCAAGCCCTTTAAGAGATATCATCTTAATATGATTCTTATCAGCCATCTTGTTGAAATATAAATCACAAACACACCAACTAGGCTCTTAGAAATTTTGTCGAACACCTAGAGGGTAATAAATATCCAACCCAAAAATTTGCTACTAACAAATCAATCAGGCTTTTATACCACTTGTTGGGATTAACTAGAATAAACTAAATACAAATTTCCTATTTCAACACATAAAGATGAGAAGTCTCAAATAAATAAAGAGATCAGACAAACTAATTTTACGTGGAAAACCCCAAATTTGGGATGAAAACCACGAGACAAACGACCAGATCAAATCACTATATCACAAATTTGATACAAACAGATTTATTAGAAAACAAACTCGCCACTACCAATTTACTATACTTTCTACAAAATTAGCATTAGATGAGAAAGAAAATAAAGAGTTATAAATTATAAATATTTGAACTTGGTGAAGTTAACATTGACGATTGTAAACAAATCTCAACAAAACATTTAAATTTCTTTAATTCAAAATAATTTTCTTTCTCCTTTCGCAGTAATAGTTTTTTTCTAAAACCAAAAAATTAAAAAACTTGAAGAAGAAAAGCGTCGTACATTATTTTTATTCCTTTCAACAAACAAATCTGCAAATCTAAATTTTTTTCCAAAATAGGTTTATAATTTTATGTATTTATGAAAGGGAGACAACCCAATAAAAGCAACTAGTAACAGCATAAAATAAGGATGTTTAGTTCTTGTCAAGAGCTCGCAGGTCTCTTAGAAGCGCAGAACCACTCCGAAGTTGTATACATCGCTTCTTGTAGATAGCCTACCCGCGCAAAATTTTTGGGTCCTCCTGGAACCGATGCCAATAGAGATGCCATGCATCTCCACCATTGATCACCCCAGGAAGCGAAGGTGGAGATGCACGGCATCTCCATCGGTGTCCTCCTGGGAGGAGCCAAAACCGGTCCTATATCCGCCATTCGGTGCATTCGCATTTAATACAAGTAAAATAGTGCTACGAACGTGCTAAGTTACTATTGATTTAAGCAGCCAAAACATAAGAGAATGACCCGTGGCTATAAACTCTGGAGCAGCATAACCATGAGTTCCCATAACTTGGGTGGAGACACGAGTACTGTCCCCAGTAGGACCGGCTTTTGGTAGACCAAAATCAGAAAGTTTTGCATTGACATTCCGCATTGTTAACAACAAATTGGTACGATGAAGAACTTAAAATGGCAAACAAAAGTAGGGCAAATGAAAGGAGGATGTTTGACGCATTGAAATCTCGATACATGAATTGAGATTCCAAAATATGTAAGAATGCCAATCCTCCTGCTGCACCAATTGCATGAGTCTCACGGCCCAAGAAAGTGGTTGTGCTCCTCCTGGCAAAGAAGTATACAATTTAAGAAAAGCTAACTAGGCCAATTTTTTTACCTCAAATTATACTGCATGAAGTAAGTGCTCATAATCCCAGTTGGTGCCTACAATATTTCGACTAAACTTCCAATGCAATCATGAACTTAGCCACAAGCATGCCTAAGGCAATATCATACTCGAAGCAGGCAAGCCAACATTAATTTACTTTTGAAGACATTAAGCTCCGGATCTACACTTTCATGACCAACATACTCATACGTCACAAGTAACTGAAGTGGCATTCATTTGCAAGCTGCCTCTTGACATGTATTCATAGACGAGTTGTCGGTAATCGTCCTCAGAGCAGTAACCAATAAGCTCGACAAGATTTGGACGGCACAGTTGACTCAGGTACTGAACTTCTGTCTGTAGCCGATTGCAAACGAAGGGTGGAAAGAGATGTGGAAGATTTACGAAGGAAGGTGGGCAAGCGAGAAGAGAAAGATGGCAAATCCAAATGCAAATGCAAAGGTGGTGCAGAAAATTGGCCGGTTGGTTGGGAGGGAGGGAGTACGACCCCTGTGGAAAGCGATCGAGCGAATCTAACCATCTTTCTAACGTAATATTTACGCTCGACATATGAGAAAAGAATATCTTAATTTAGATCACTGTCAAGATTGAAACTAGTTTAATCACGTAACGACTGTTAATTTTATTTCTAGGTGAAATTTGGATATAAGTTCTCTTCTCTCTCTCTCTCTCTCTCTCTCTCTCTCTCTCTCTCTCTCTCTCTCTCTCTCTCTCTCTCTGTTTTTTTTGGTAGATGGGTTTCCTTGTTTTTTCCAGGCTTGGATGATACATGCGTGGGTTTGATTGAGCCAGAAACCTTTTTCTGCTGTGGTAGACGTATTCCAGATGTGGAGCATTTCTGAGACATTACCAGCACTCAAAAGTCAGAACCGGCAGTTCAATATATGGATTTTCGAAGGGAGAATTTAATGGTCATGTTGGGAAAAAAAGGGGAGAATTCAATGGTTGGCCTAGTAGTAGTATTATGTGCATATTAAGTGAGGAGTTTTTTTTTTAAATTAATTTTTATTTTTGGTATTCAAGCAGGAAATTTTGGTGTACTGCCCTACCTGTGACTTTTGTCACTCTGACTCAAAATCGTTTTATTTATTTTTAATTATAAATCAAAATTTAAACTCACGTTTGAGTTGATATTGAGCTTGCCTAATTTGCATTTATTCGTACCAATAAATTAGTTACCCATCAAAACTTTATACTATCATGACAAAAATCTATCTAAGCTATTCAAAAAATCCATTATTTTTGTACAAAAGACCGCATCTTAATTTTGAGCCATGTACAAGTTCAAACTCGCTTCAATATCTGAGTATGAGCCAAAATTCGAATTGAGATTTTATCAATTTGAACGTAGAGCCAACTCCGTTTAAGATCAACAACCCTACCTCTGAGATGGAAAAGCTTGTGCCTATGTTGTATTCTAAAATGTGCATAGGCTACATTCCCAGGTTCTAAATACAACTATTTGGCAACCACAAAAAAACCTAAACTTACGGGCACAATTAAGTCCGTAAGTTAAACAAGAGCAGGTAACTGATACACCAAATTGGTGAACAAGAGCAGGTAACCTAAACTTACAGGCAGAGAAAGCAACCAGCACAGCAAAGTTAAACATCATGTTCACCAATTTATCCCTCTGCTATCCACCAAAATATCACAAACAGTGACTCTTGTCTGCAGTTGCAAACACGAGTTCAGTTGCCAAATTTGTTTTACGGGATCGATAAATCCTGCTCTTACATTCACAAATAATAACCATACAGAAGGCAATTTTTTCTCCGACTCGTTAATTGTCACAATTTAAAATCAACTTCGTCACAAGCTACCATAGCTGTCAAACACGTGCTCACCTCCTTTTTTCATCACGATCTCTACTGGACATTGTTTCATCTCCATACCGACCTCTTCTATGATCATCTTGATCACGTGTGCGCTCAAAGTCATCGTGACGACTCTTGCTTTTTGAATAACTAACATCATGGTTCCTTCTATCACGATGCCCTTCTTGTCTCCCATCCCTCTTAGACAAGTATTTTTCATTTTCAACTTCCCTCCTGCTTACTTTTTCATCTCTCCGGGAAGTGTCAATATTTCCTCGATCATTACTACTGTTATTATTTCTCCTATCCTCATGCTTTGCATGGTTATTATGTTGCCTATCATTCCTTGAATCTCTTCTTTCATATTCTGAATGCCAATCTCTCGAACTTTCAGAACCTTTTGACCATTTACCATCATCTCCAGGTCTATGTTCCCGATGCCTCTTTCGACTGTGTCTTGGAGCTTCCAAGTCGTGTCCATCAAACACCATATCATAGCTGTGAAAAAAGATCCATTAGAAACATTGACTGGCCTTTTTTGGTCAAGCAGGCGGCGTAACATGTACCTTTTTTGTGTGTTATCTCCTCTTTGCATGTTTTCATCTTTTAAAGCATACTTTGATGCTGTACCTTTTGTGCTAGTACTCCCTGTACAGTTTTTGGCAATATGATCTACGGAACCACATTTAAAACAGCCATTGCCTATAAGAAAACACCACGTACAATAAAAACTTAATTCCACAGCAGAAAACAATTTCATTTTAGCAAATAACAATAATACACACTTGGTCATGTAAAAGATAGAAAGTGAAAAATGGAATCAGCAAGGAACGACAATATATTTATGAGGTTTTATCAAACTTAGAATGACAGAACACAAAAATATAACTAATTTTCATGAAATTTTGCAATTCAAAAATAAATTGTTATATAGGCAGATAAATTAGACGAGAAATTTTTTAGGGTTTAAGCTCGTTCATGGCAATACTTCATTTTTTTTTCTAATGTTGCTCCTTTAAATTGGTTACTGCTTTACTTCTCAGGTTCATCCCAATTCAGAAGTAAAATATAACAAAAAGCTGGTAGTTTAGAATTTTCCAAAATTTCTTCATTTTTGGAATGGCAAGGGCATTCAACATCTCGAAAATACCAAGAGATGAAACAGAAAAGATGAGACATCATATCCTAGAAATGACAAGAGACAGAGAGAGAGTAAAGAGGGAATAGTGACCACAGACAGCTCATTACAGCAAGGATGGCCAGTAGCTTTTGATACAGCAGGAGGTAGAGATGCAATGAGAAAGGGAACTGCAATGGGAAGAGTCAAAAGTATGGCAATAGGAAAACAAATTCGCAGATGGCATAGAAGGTTGCCAGCACAGAAAATAATACCCTTCTACGACCATACAGCACACAATTGGTGGGATGCTCGTCAAGGTACTAAAGAAAAAGGAAAAGAGGAGAGTGGTAGCTCTGGAAGCTGAAAGGGATGGTAGTAGGCTGATGACAAAGATGATAGTGAAGTAAACTGGCAGCACAAAAATTGAGTTTGGGCAAAAGCAATGGCGTCCAAGAGGGTCGTGGGTAAGTGGCATGAAGAGAGGCCGCAAGAGAATAATATGGAAAGGAAGGAAGAGTGTAGTGGATATTAAAAAAGAATCAAAATTGCCAGCTGTAAATTACAACAAACACTACTTTTTGATAAGCTGACATATATTTATTTTACCTCATAAAATCTTTTCTTTAATGTTTGCTAAATTCATAAAAAAACAATTGTTTAACTACAAAATGAAGTATAATGTATTTGTGTACATCATTATGAAGAATTTTTCCTCTTATTTTTTTTATCATTGAAATCTGTAAATGAAATTTTGACAGGCCTTACATTAACTTGTCTTTATTCCTTACCTATTTTTTTCTTTATTCCTTATCCAATTATTGCCCCTCCGCCAAAGGCAACTCATTCAGGACAATGTCTAAAGATTGAAGACTTTATTGGCACAATGAAATTGAGAAGGCTAACTGAAGCAGTGCAATTGCTTAAGAGTGATTTGTTTTTACTTGTTTAATTATTAGTGTGATGAGCATGTCTGAGGGCCTGTTGGTTAGCTGCTTGTTTGTTTAGCCTAAGTTTGTTTGTTTTTTAAGGGAGATTTTCTTAACATGAATCAAAGAATTGACCATGCCCCCTAAGGATGACTGATCAATTTACAGTTTTAAAAAGAAGTCTTGTCATGTTATCCCTCTTCTTCCTCTTCCCTTCAATCCTCTAAAATTCTCTCTCCTTAAATCCCTTTATTTTGATGATTACATAGTTCTTCTCATTCTGAATCATCATCATATTTTATTTTTATGTTTGTTCATTATCACTATCTGTCATTAACAGAGTAAAAGCAAAAAGCATTTTAAACCTTTCCCACCTTGATTCTTTCCACCACGTCTGTATGAAGACCAGAGTTTAGCCACACTTTGGCTGAAGTCAACATGAATCCTTCGATCATCAATTAGTGCATTATCCATCTGTGAACGAGAATTTAAAACACACATGATATGAGACAAAGATTGGAATAAAGCATGTACATATCCTAAGAATCATTACAGAATATATATAGAAATACCATCTTAAAGGAACAAACTGTACTAAAAAATTGCCACATAGTCCAAACAAACAGTTATTTTTGTCAAGCAAAACATAAAAACCCAAAGCTAACAAAATCACGTAACTTGCAAACACCAAAGAAAGCCAAATATATGATATTCCATAGTTCCACTTGTATATACATGCATTGAATCCCCTTGAGAAAACCATGACAAACAACACCGTCAACAGGACATTATAAAATAATTGTTTTTTCACTGCTCTGATAATGAGAAACCTTGCTACCATTCCCTAATGCTGGCACAAATGTAGCTTCAACCACTTGGTAAAAAATAACTCTTATCTGGCCCCTACCACTATCCCAAAGCAGGTAGTGTGAGACAACACAAAAATCCCTTCTTCTCCATGGTCAACAGCATGGGAGAGGAGGTTCCAACTTCGTGCGGTGACATCAGGTGAAACAGTCTCTGCTCCACACGTGGCAGTCACAGGGAAGGAGAATAAATTGAATAAATTTCAGCACTAAGAATTTGATGACCCATTCCGAAGTTTTGCTGGTGGATTCTCCCATAAGAGGAGGTCCACAAGCTTGGGCCTTCCCTAGCACCCCGTTGAGAATTGGACTGATTTAAAAGTTTTAAGGTACCTTTTATGAAGCCCACTTGAGCTACTTCAAGTATTGAGGAAGTTAGTTGCTACCTACAAAAGAACTTTCTACCAAAAAATAGTCAAGTTATGACATTATTAGGAGTTCAAAGAAAAAAAGATCATTGCACTCAATGCAAGTAATCCAAGATTTGATACACGAGACTAGGTTTTTGGGAGCCAAGCTCAAAAACATCACTCACTGAATTCAATTTTCAATTAAAATCAACTGTGTTATTTTACGGACAAAGCTGCCTAGCTGGAAACTACCATACATTTAGTGTCTTGACATATCTTTTGCTGTGGGAAAAGTTAGCTAAGTTCATGCAAGAAACTTGAAGCAGCTAAGCGACGATGTGGTGCAAATACTTAGATTCTTAAGGCTAATCTTTTAATGGTTTATGGATGCAGAACAGACTACCTTGACAATCGCCAAAGATCAGGTAGTACATGCCATGAGTAAAGTCTTTACAGGGTGACAAGCAAAAAGGTTACCACACTGTTTTAATCTCGTCAACAGACATAACACATAGAGATGACAACTGGTTTGCCAAGTTCAAGCTCGAAACAATACGGTAACTTATCCCATAATTAAAGACACTGCTTGAAAGCAGAAATGTTTACAGAAGTTCTAGCTATCAAAGAGTTTAAAGAGCTGAGCTTCAAGTTAGACAGGGCGAGTCTAAATGGGCAAGTGGGGACCAACATCAGTGAATTACAAAATTTAAATATCAAATTTTATAAAGCCATGAGGTTCCCACCAGCTTTGAGAGTACTACTTGATGCAAACAACAAATATAGGAAAATTATGTATTTTAGAACTTTTGTTCTATTTATTTATTTACCTTTATAGTTTGAGATTCTGTCAGAAATTTAGTTAAGGACTTTCTCACTGGTTATGACTTTCTTAGTTTAAAGATTCATGAGTCTATAAATATGTCATAGACCTTGAACATGATGATGAATACTTGATTGAATAAAGTTTGAAGATTTTGGTTTGAGTTTAGAGTTCCTATTGACGGGATCTCATTTGGCATCGATGCTAAAGCCGCAGTGTTGACGCCGTCAGTAGTTATCTTTCTCCGGTGACAATTCCGGTGGTACCATTAGGTGCTGAAATCTACAGCTTTATCCCGCTTTCCTTACTCCTCCCCATTTCTGCCTGCCATCAATGTTTCCACAAATGAGTTTGACATTTCCTTGAAGTGCAACCCTCTTCACCAGCCATAGGCAGCCCACAAGTTTCATTGCTACCGGCCAAATCTTTATGAAAGCCTTTGCAAACAGAGCCCAAGTTGCCACCTTTGACTGTCCTTTAGGTCTCCAACACCTCGTCCCATTAACCAGTTGTTTAGAGGACGTCCCTGCTGCTATCCCTTGTGAAGGTTCACACCAGACCATTGGCCGGAAAACTGCTGTCATCCACATCCTTTGTTGCCACAGAACAACTTGGCTCCTGCTCTTGTTGTCAAGGGATATATCACTTATGGAGAAGATGGCATATGTGACACATCCTTGTGATCTTGTTAAGCTTCTCAATAATGAGATAGATAAGTGGCCTTCCTTCCCCATGCTTTCCTTGTTATGTTTCTAATTTCATTACTTAGTCCATTAGTATTTAATGTATGCTGGCCCATTACACCCATCAACCTAATAACTCATCAGCCCATCCATATTAATTCAGCCCATTAATTGCCAGACCATCTTCATTCTTAGTTTCTTTAATCATCTTTCATTCTTAATTCCATGTTAGTAACCACTTCGTCCTGCATCACTCACTACAGCTTCACGCCCTTATATTGATCTAATCCTCTCCTCATTAAGTTTACACATCAATTTTATAAGGGAAGAAGGCTCCCACCTGCTTTGAGTACTGCTGCTTCATGCCCTTCATACACTTTGACATCATCCTCTCCTCATAATTTCATTCAATCCAGTTTTTCACACTATATTTATTTATGAGTCACATTTTTGGATTATATTTTGAACCCATCCACAAAATGCATGGTCACTCATAACAAAAAATCTTTAACAGTACCAAAATATCTTTGTTATTCATAATTTTAGTGGTAATAAAAACTCTTTCCAAGATCATCTCCAAACAGAAATGGTAAAGCCAGCTAAATTGGTTCAAAATCTTCAAATCAGATATGATGAACGAGCAGCACACATCTGAGATGGCTGTCTCCATAGATATAACACTAACTTAATAAGCATTTTAAAAAAATTAATTATGAAAAAGATAGCTTTCATTGCTAAAGTCAACAGAAGGGCATATGTACCTTAAAATAGGCTTGCTCACAAGATTCTTTGCTCTCAAACTCTGAAAAATATGGAAGTGATAGTTAAGTTTGATGGAAGCCAACAGTTATATAAAGAACAACACCAGTCTCAGAAGATGATCAAAGTAGTTAGCAATTGAAGTAAGGTGGTTATACATATCGCTCAACTGGTCTATTGTTAAAAGGCCTAGAGGCATTAACATTCTTTAGATACACAAGATACCCAAAAACACTTAGAGAGCTAAAATAAATCAAAAGGATAAAAATGCTTAGAAAGGTTTCCAGCACAATTCATCAGTGACTGAGCAGTATAATTCATCAAAACTACCATACACATTTTCTTGACCTAGGCTTTGACACGATAAAAAAGAATCATCTTTCACAATACACCAAGAGGCCCTAATCTTAACATGAATGACAGCCACTTTCAAAAAGTTTGCGCTTTTGCAAAAAACAAACACCACTCGTTGATTAGATAAGCCTAGTTCAACTTCTAACATGCACAATGGATGGACCAACAGAAATTCACCATCCAAGTCCCACTTCGTACACATTACATCATGGACCGATATCTAACAATTATGTCTGTCATGACTCCTGGACAACTTCAGTCTCTAAATAAAAATTCCTAAATAAATGCCCTCAATCCACTGAAGAAACCCAAAAAAAAAAAAAATTGAGACTAATAATTTTATTAGTACCGTTTAAAAATTTTACTACAATTTCTAAGTTTCTAAAATTTCTGAAAATTTAAGACAAATATTTAGAAACTGAGGGTAACTTTAAGAAAATTCTCCATCAAATTCTCTTTTCAAAATTGCAACAGCTGCTTGTCAGTCACCATTATATTTTTATCATCAAGCTACACATCCATCGGACATTATCCACACAGATATTATCCACACATTACAACTTCTTTGAATTACTATATAAACCATCTTGAAATGTGAGGAATAAAAAACTTAAACAGCCCAAGCCATGAAATATAAATCACATTAAACATCTCAGCTATTGAAATCAGTCAACCAACCACAAAATTAACAAGAATTTGTGAAGCACAACTAACAGGAAGCATTCAATAGTGGATAATCTATTCCAGAGGAAAAGGTAAACATTGTATAGAATACATGATAAAGCTAGCACTCACCTATAAAGGCATAGCCTAAGCTATCTCCAGTTTTGTAATCACGTATGATCTCAGTCCTGAAATTAAAAAATTAGTTGAAATATATAACAGTAACCAGTCTAGAAAATATATAATAAGAAACTAAAAAGAAAAATATAGCATGGCAAGGGCAAGACATGTTTTGATGCAATTAAAGCAAGAGACTAAAACAATGGGACTTAATAAAAGCACAAGTCAAGCGAGATGTTGAAATGTTGACAGTTTGTGAGTGTTCCAAATCGGTTCAATATAGAACTGAATGAAGTATAAGTCAAATCGAATCACACTCTAACCCGATAACCTGTTGTAAGACAACCAAACCGGATCATAATCATCTCGGCGTCTTGAAAGGAAGACACCTTCATGACACTCTCCAACAACCTAACTAAATACATGCAAATGGATCAACAATATGCATGCCATACAACAGTTACAACACTTGTCATGCAATTGAGTTAACGAAAAATTACATATTACAATAGTTCAAGAGGGGAGGTACAAAGTAAAATAATAATCCCAACAATGGGGTTGCTAGTGTAAAGTGAGTAAGACACTCAGACCAAATGGGGTTTACATACTTCGATGGTGTTGATTTGGTCTCTGATGTGTTTCATTATTATACACAAAAATAAATGCCCATGATATTTATAAAGAAACTTACCAAGAAAATATTGTGGTGGTTGTAGCACAGGGTAGATAAATATAAAAAAACAGTCATAAGGTGCATATACATCAAATATAGCAGCAAGTTTAATTATTCATACATTCTTGTTTGCATAAAATAAAATTCCAGTTCAACTGTAAAAAACCTGCAAAAGATAATATAAGCGTCTACAATAAGTGCAAGAAACATCAGCTTCAATTGTCCTTTCTCTATCAAATTCATCAATGTACTACTAAGAACTCCATTAAATGTCTATCAAAAACAAAAGTTAAACTTTGACTTCACTTACGATAAAACATTTCCAAACCGCGAAAAGATCGTGTCCAAATCCTCATCCTGCATGAGACATTGTATGCAGGTTAAAATTATTTGCCTCCCCCATACACATCAAATCGAAAAGTAATTGTATTTCACTAGATTATTCATCATCTACACCTTAACCCAACGAGAATAAGGTAATTCACAAGATGAAAAAGTGGAAATGAAATTTCATACTCCAAAAGTCTACTGCTTCTGTCCGAAATGGTTTTCTGATCTAACAAGATCAGACACATTCTTCAGAGCAATATATGATTCTTTGTAAAGTGAAGGCATGCCTAGTAATCATTAATATGATCAGGTGCATTTTCAAATAAAATAGTGTCAAAACGCGAAGGTTACTGTAAAAAGATTGGCCTTATAACCGTCTATTGCAAATAAGTGACCTAAGTAAACAGTTTATGTAACCTATGTGGAAAGAGGTATTTAGTAGAGAAAAAGTACTTACTTGGGTAACAGAATTAAGTTTGCAAACAAATAACACATTCTCTGGGGGCTTTATTTCAGCATCAGGAATGTCACCTACCTATAAAAGACATTGGCACAAACAACACTATTAATCTACACCAAATTGAAAAACAGCAGATTTTAAAACACCTGACACTTACACTCTCAAGAACAACTGCACGGGAATGAGCTTCCCTGTCCCGTATCAATTCATCAAGCTCTTCAGGTCGAAGCTGCTCATCCAGTGGAACCCAATCATCTTCCAGACGAACGTCAGCCACCTACAAGCCAAAATATCAAACCATAAAATTAAAGTGTATAGCGTCTCAAATAAATAGAAAGAAAAACTAAAATGGACACCTTATGTCCAATCTAACTGCATGGTACAACTAAATTATATCAAAAGGCTCGAAAAATCTAAGTACAACTCGTTTTTAGATCAATGATAGTCTCCTAGAAGCAATGGTACACAATAATGATAGGTGCAACCAAGGTTTGCCATATCGGATTTCAGTTTTCTTTCAGACATCCGGTCAACCAAGATATTGGAGATATGTCGGAGACATGCCGGCAACTTCCAGAAAATTTTATGATATTTATAAATATATTATTATAACATGGGGATGTAAAATTTACCATGTTGGTCTTCACAAACAACTGTCTGTTACTGACATTAAAATTTCTAAAGCTCAACACACATTGGAACAAACAACAGCCAAAATTTTATTTGAATGAACTTGAGCAATCTAGTTTTATCTATTTTATATTGCTTTCTCTCCAACCTTTCTTTTAAACAAAATCTCCCCTTTCACCTCTATCCATAGAATTTAAGACCATTACACAAAAACACAATAAGAGAGGGAAAGAGAATGCACCTCTTCAGCTGGCTTCCCTTCGGGGGACTTATCTGGAATCAATTCAGCAAGCTGAGGAGGATCATCAAAAGGATCATCCAGTATATAAGTATGCTTGATCCTGTAAAAATAAGAAGACAATGTTGGTCGCCAAAGTGATAAGTGATCACTATTATTTAATGGTTATATTGTTGAAAGAACCTTATATTTTTGTACGGTCTTCCTTTCTCATCAACGTAAGCCTCATTTATCCTTCTCAGAACATCATGCCCTTCCTCAACTTTCCCAAACACCTGATAAAATAAAAACTGTAAAAAACGACCACTATAACAGATTTATAATCCAAAAACAGTGGCATAGAAAGAAGAGAAGTCTCACGGTGTGCTCTCCATCAAGATAGTCAAGATCTTCACGTAATGTAATGTAGAACTGGCAAAGTAAAGTAACAGGTGACCATATAGATCAAGGATCTGAATAATAAGTAAGTGACTCGAATTTCAAATACTGAAAAAGGTCTTTAAAATTTTAACATAAATAACTTTAAGCTGTATTATTTTAATAATTCTATTGAATGCAAATAAACTTCACTGTAAGCAATATCATAAAAAAACAGGCCAAGGTAGGCAATATCGGATCTATATCAGTAATTGCTCTCATATTCATATTTATGTCATAATAGTAGTAATTTTTACAGACAATGCCTTCAAATAAAGTAAAAACAGCGTGCTTGTAGCCACTGATTCCAAATCAATGCCACATAAAGGACAAAAGCATCTGATATTTGTCTTATAAATTGAACGAAGAAAGTAGTCATCAGCAGGATGGTAGATCGTATTGGATGATCATCATGTACTACACACCAACACATAACAATAAATAGTAGTAAATAAGAACCATAATGACTATTCAACACATCAGAAACTACTGTGATTGTGCAAAAACCCTTATCTTAAATTTCCTCTATGTATGCAAGAGAAACATTAGCTCCGCCAATAGTCATTTTTCTCAAGTGTTACTGATATCAAGCCCAAATAAAGGAGGAGGTTGCCGTGGCATTACGAAAAGCCTCTGAACACAAAAATTGTACCATTTCTTTTCACATGGATCTTACGACTAAGCCCCCCAACCCCACTTATTTTGGATGAAGTAAAAAAGAAGATATAAGAGAAGCAATATCCTTCATTGACGTAAATTGACTGGTCATTATTTGAAGAAATGTCAATTTTAGATGCATAATAGCTACCTAACCTGGGAAGCATTCATATTCTTCCCTGCACTAGCCATAGCTACGGTGCCAAAATCAGAATGTTTAAGATCCGTATGAATCTCATCACTGAAGAAGCGGGCTTGATCACCATAAAGAAATCTACACAGAAAAATTTTATCAAAATTCGTACGCCTAAGAAATGCACAAAGTATATTGCCATGATGATAACATTTGTAATTACATGGATCCTAGTTTAGGAGCCTGAAAATCATTTGGGACAATTTAAAGTACTATTAATTGAATCTGAAATAGTAGAAGACAGACCCGTAAATGCAAGTTTACACTATTCAAAATAATTGACAGACTTGTAAATGGAATCGCCGCCATTGCCATTTCCAGTAGGATCACCAGTCTGAGCCGCAAAATCTTTTTCGACTTTGTGAAATAGGCATCCATTATAGTACTTGATCCTGGTATGAAGAAAACATATTATACAAATAAGTCCAAAAGAAAGCACTACAGCCAAAGAGATCGAACCTCATCAAGAACTAAAAAACAGAACACACAAAACTTAACTTCTCTACTCTCATTTAAAGGTGATCTTTAAAACTAATATACTCTGGTACAAAAACATACAATCAATCTCTAAAGGCACCAGAGTGATCTAGGAAAAGTAGATACAAATATTCTTTTTCTCCTCGTTCCACTTGATCCCGTATGGATAAAATGAATTCCATCCTATCAAAACGCATCCCGCCAAAAGTGTATATCTTTACTGATAGCCTCTAAATTCAAATACAAAAAAGAAAAAGAAAAAAAAAGAGAGGATACACCACTTACTTGCAAAGCTTTAAAAAGTTCTTGCTGGTCAGTGGACATCTATCAGTGTACAAGTCGATGGTGATATCTCCCAAGCTTGTAGTGATGACAACCGACATTTCCACAGATTACACCTCCCCGAATAATAAGTAGCTGAAAAATTCCGAAACAAAAAAAGCAGCAACAATTTCAGAGATACATAAAAATATTATCCAAACCCTAAAAGAACTCCAGAATAAACAAACGGAAACCCCATTCAATCATCAATCAGGTATACACCCCATACAATCTTCAATTAGAAATACAATATCATAAAATTCATGCAAAAGCATATGGCCGACATCAGTGCCACTAGGACAAAGAGAAACGATATCAAGCCAAAGAAAATTTTAAAAGAAAAGGAAAAATCCAGACCGGAGGGTACCTCTAAAATCCACCGCGGCGAAGTCCGGCTGGCGTAAGAGTCTCCGGCGGCTGCCGCGGAGTAGGAGGGCAGCGGGTAGGGCGGCCCGTCAGTTGAATCGATCAGAATGGGTCTGTGTGGGCTGGGCCGTTTAATCGACAAAATGGGCCTGACTCGTTGAATCGGACTTGAATCCATCGGAATGGGCCGACTCAGGACCCTTTTTGCAGCAAAGGGAACTAGACCTACAGTCACATGCGTATTTTTAATACTAAACACTTATCTTCAAGTCAATCACACAATATAAATCAAATCCTGGAAACAAATATCAAACCTTATTCGGCCACAACTCAACATTATGAGGTTTATCGATCAATACTACCGGTAAAGAACTCCCCGATGCCGCTACACGAATAGCAACAACCAGCACCAATCAGCCCTCATTCGATCACCACACCGATCACCACCGAATACCGCTATTCAATAGAGCTATCTAGCCCCTCGTGCCATCTGGCCCTTGCTCGTCTCAGTAACCAGTTCCCATAATTAATTCCTTCGAAAACTTCGACCACGACCTCGGTACTAAAGTTCCATGCCTTATGACATCAACCAACAAGCAAACCCAGATATGAGAAACCACTTCCCAACCTTATATTATAAATCAAATACAAGGATTATAAACACTCTACTCTCATCTTTAAGTACTTGCTCGACTTGTGGACAACCCTCACAACCTCGCCCCAATGTACCCCAAATACAATGGAACTCACACACGCATGAATTACCACATTCCCCGCACAACTCTCAAGTCGTCTCCCACAGACTAATTTGATTACATGCAATATTCAATCACCGGAATAGCACTAGGTTGTAAACAAGACATGTACCTTGATCAGCCCCTGTCGACAATGCCTAGCAGCTCTCGAAGTTCCCAGCCCTTCACCACGAAGGTATGTCTGCAGCAAACTTCGTAATCTCCTACAGATCAAGTCCAGCACTTCACCACTCTGAATTCACACCCTTGAGTCCGTCTTCCTCTCTAATGGCGTTGTCCTCTCCAATTCCAGAAGCAATCATCCTTCCAGAAAAGAAGAGTCCCCTGATGGTTTCAATCCTCCTTATCTTTATCTCCAAGTCCAAGAGATAAACTTGGATTAGATACCGTATCTTCTCCTAGATAGTTGCAGCAATCATCATCCAATGTTAATTACATTTCTCACGGACATGGTTCTTCTATCGGGTACGTTCTTCTCATCTTCACTAAGTATATATGCATTCAGCTCAACAAGTAATCCTAATAATTAATAACGTACATGAGCATGCATTATAATATTGACCATCGATGAATCTATGCAGGTGGGCACACAATGGGTGTTGCCCACTGCTCTTTATTCAGTAGCAGATTGTACAATTTCAATAGCACAGGCCCCCCTGACCGGACATGGACCGGGCTCTTCGGACTTTCTTGAGGACGAAATGCCCCCGGAACTGGACACGGATAACGCGGTCAATAAAAACCCTCAGAGGTCAATGTTCGTAGACAACTCAATCTACCAGCAAATTGTGAGGGGTGGGCGTAGGGATGATTTTACAGATTGACCAGGCACTAGCGCTCGACGGTTCCACAAGCGGCATCGTCAAATCTTTGGCCTCAGGTAGCAACTTCATTACTGAGTTCGGTAAGGCCATGGATAAGTTGGGAGCAGTTGGCGTCACTGATAAGGGCCAGATAAGGAAGTCATGCAGAGCCGTGAACGAATAGTTTCCTCCCTGATTTGCCGGGGGAATTTCCTCCGTTTTGAGCCGAATACTGCCAAGTCTAAATTTTGAAGAGCCTTTACATTCACATAATGCGCTCATTGTTCGTTTTGTTAAAATCGGCCTCACTGTTCATTTGTCTTTAAGTCGTTTTAGTACCAGCTTCATTTGTACCAATTACTACGAGGAAGTCATCCAATAAAGACACTTTGGGTTCTGGAAATTGTACTCCAAAGAAACACCCCTTGCCACTCAGGCATCCAATCCAGATAGACATCTTATATGTACATATGTATAAGATGCTAATTTTCCGAACAAACTGCTGATCCAAGCAAGAACGAGAACATACATAATATTTAGCATAAAAAAAAACAATTCATTGAATAAAAATAACTAAAGATAGGAGGCTGCCGATCAAGGTGTAAAATCTCAGAATTGTACGCAAACAGGAAATTGTTTCTGCAAACGTGTAAAATAGCCCAAAAAACTCAAAAAATTAATAAGCAACTTTCGCATTATTTTCCAACCCCCCCCCCCCCCCCTCTACAATAAGGCGTTCACAGTTTACAGTTTTCAATGAGCCCCATAACAACGCCACAAAGATTACTCAGCCTCTTAGAATTCACACAAGAAAACAAGAATGAAGAAGTGAAAAAATCATCGTGCAACAAAGACTACTCAGACAATCGCCAGAAGATCACCAGCATGGCAGCAGTGTCTAGCTTCTGTTCCCAAATCAACCTGCATTAGAATGTTCAACATATGGCCATTATTAGGTACTATGTTCCATATTTGCTCTCTAATGCCTTCATAAAATCAATCTAGCTGATAAAATGACATCATGCGTGTAAATACATCTGGTTGAGTTACACAGTCAACCAATAGAAATATCAACAATGACTCGTTGAGAATGAAATGCTATGTGATGGGAGAAATCATTTAGACTTGTACGAATTAATATACTATTAACCGCTGGATTGGTTGAAAGAATTTCTTTCAATCACAGAATAAAAATTAATGAGGAATACCAAAAAGAAGTCAAACAATTCACCTCAAATGTGTGCGAGCCTTGCTTATGTCAGCCGAAGCTCTCGCAAAGCACACAAGTGGCTCCTTGTTTCAGGATTTTCCAATTTATGTAGCCCAAGTGCTTGCTGTTCAATTGAGTTGCTCAAACGTCCCACTGCCAGGTGCTCATGATGTGCTACGGAACCTCCACCATGCCGGGGGACCAAGCATGGCATAGCTAGCAGCATGGGAGCCGTTCCAAAAAAAAACCTGCCCGAATAAATACATGCTTCATTTAAGAACTTTTAAGATCAGATCAAGAGAAAAAGAACGTAATTCATAAATGTGCACAGAAGGCCTTTTCTAAAGATAGCAGTGGTCAGAGAGCAACTCAGTTTTTTTTAAACACTTATACGCAACCATGATGCCAATTGAGAAGGGATGATCAACACAATTTTGGATATAAACTATCTTGAGAATTTAAAAGCTAGATATAAGGTTGAAGCTCTTCATGAAAGCATCAGCTGTTAAGTTCTACTCTTTCCATTTCAACTGGCTGTGGGAAAGATAACCAGATAACAAAAGCTCAACAAAACTAGAGGACAAGATTGCTGACAATGTCAGACCATTAAGAAAGATAAGTTCCAAATTAGAATTTCAGAATCCTTACCTTTTTCCCAGCCTCGAAGCCTTCAGCTTCAGCACCAACAGCTAAAACCTGCGAAATCTAGTATTTTAATACGCCACTGAAACAATAATTCTGAATGCCACATAAAGAATTATAAAAAGCCACAATTTTTATATCTCCCGTTAAGTAGCGTTCAAATTTGACAGCTGATTTTGGAAGTAAAACTCCACCCGCTGATTTCTAGTTCAGAACGCCTCATTTTATTAGTCAAAAGCTTCAAATGAATACGCAAATAATGTTAAAGTAAAAAGAGAAGGCCTTTTCTAACACAAAAATTATAACTGACAGTGGATACTATATCTAAGCAACACTAATATTTAACTCGACTGTTTCAAATATCAAAACAGCTGTAAGCAACCGCAGCCAAATAGCTTATAATCTAGGAATGAGAACAGTAACAAACATTAGCAGAAAAAAATCATAAAAATTACAATTATTTACTCGGCACAAAATGACAAATAATTAAGGATCCAGAGCTAAAAAGAAAAAATTAGTATTGCACATTTAGCTTGAATCCAAACCATACCCGTGCGTTAAGAAAATCTAAAGGAACCACAATTTACGCGTATGAATAAAAACATAACTAATAGGAAAACTAGCACAGAGAATATTGAAGCAGCACTTCCAAGGTTTATAGTTCATTACAAAATCAAAGTACTTACAGTAAGTAATAACCTAAATTTACTCCGATCCCGAATGATGCATTTTTCTTTATTTTTAGAACGAAGAGAAGGAGTCGATGGGTGAGAACAATGCAAAAAAATTACGAATGCTAGTTCCAATTTTCATGAACTAAATGAATGCAATCTCATCGCATTAAACGGGCAGCAATCAAATAAGCATCGAAAAAGTAAAACACAACCAACCTGCTGTAGCTCCTCTAGGCGAACCATCACCCTATCAGCTGGGGGAACAACTTGTTTAGGCTAATAGTAGCCGAAAATTCCTCCCCCCCTCCCTAAAAGAAAGTAAAGGAACAACAAAAAGAACAAATAAAAGGCGGAGCAAAAAACCTTTCAAGGATCACATTTCTTCGCCACGGCGCTAATCCTCAACTCCTTTGTTCCAAAACCTGCAAAACCCAAAAAAAAAAAAACAGAAACAGAACATGAGAAAAAGAAAACAAAAAAGGATGGTAAGAGTGAGTTTCGACAGGGCAAAAACAAGGATGAACAGACGGTGTTCCTAGGTGGGGGTCTCTCCAGCCTCCTCGCCTTTGCTAGGACCTATGTGAGGGTGTCCTAAAACAACCATGGCCGGGCCCGGATCATCGCCGTATCCACATCTACATATAAAATATGACGGTTCTTACAAATCGCATATGCTCTTGCCTGCTACATCAAATTCTAATTCGCTCTATCATCACTTACGTGATTAGTTCAAATAATTTTAATTAAAAGAGATTAATTTAATTATTATAGCTAAATTTTAAACACCTCTAATTAAAAAAAATATAAACTAATCAAATAAATATTACAATGAATTTACTGTAGCAGTTGATGCAATAAATCCCTGACCCTAGCAGACACGTATATAAGTATCACCACCTTGAACACGCGTGTCAAATTAAAAAATAAAATAATTTTTCTTTTTTAATATTATTTTTCAAGTTATAAATAATATCATTTATTTAACATAAATTGAAGGATTGTCGTATTTTAAATAGCATGGTTGCCTAAATTGTAGATGCCTATTGCGTATAATTTTGAGTTAAAAGTAGCCACCATGTTTTATTACACACATAAAATTTATAATAACAATTTTGAGTGTGTAGTGAAAGAAAAGAGGTGTGTTTTTGACTTATCATAAAAAAATTCAAAATTATGCAAATTAGATTCATTTAAAACAAATTGTTTAAGCTTTTTTATTTTAGTAAAAGGAGGTGAGTTCTTAATGTAATTCTTGACTAAATTAATACGTAAGAATATGTATGAGGTAAAGGTGAAGAAGGTAGGTTTAGAATAAGTTGAGTTTCATATTATAATTGAACTTGGTTAAAGTGGAAATGGTGAATTTATAAATAATAATTTAGACGAAACGAAGTAAGAATTTAAGTGAGGTAAAAGTGGGAAAGAAAGTGGGGTTCTTACTGTATGGATGAGGAAGGTGGGTGAGGTGAATTTTGGTGGGGAAGTTTAATTTCTTATGTACTGTAACTTTTCTATTTAAGTGATTTTTTATAATTCTACTAGTTAAACTCCTTTGCTCTAAATGAGTTTATAAATAGGAACTTAGATGGGAAAAAACAAGAATTTAGTTGAAGTGAATGTGGGGGATGTAGAAAAATGTGAGTTCTTTATTGCACTTCTTAAGTGAGTTTTTTAACATAAATTTAGATAATATGGGTTAGAGATGAATTTTTGAACAAGAACTTAGGTGAAGAGGAGGGGAGAAAGGTGAAAATTGTGGATTTTTTATTGTATTTATAAAATAAGTTAATAAATAAGAATTTAGATGAGGTGAAAAGTGTAGAAGGTAAGTTTTTTTTAGTACTTGGACTTGGTGAAAGTAGGAAATATTGGTTTATGTATAAAAATTGAGATTAAGTAAGAACTTAGGTGAGATAAAAATGAGGGAAACAAGTAAAGAAGGGCATCAGGGCGGGTATTTGGTCATTTAAAATTATGTTATTTATAATTTTATAAATCCCATCAATACCTTATTTGTATTTGGTGAAAGAAAAACAAATAAGAATTTAGATGAAATGAAGGTAGAAATGTAAGTTTAGAGGAAGCAGCATTTATTATTACACTTTGAACTTAGATGAAATAAATAAATTAAGTAAGATAAAAGTAAAGATGAGTTTATTCTTGTGTTGAAAAGATATGTGAGAAAGGTGCGCTTTGGCGAGGAACATCAGTTTTTTCTTTACATTAATTTTTTATGTATTTTCAATGGTTTTTATATTTTACTGGTTTATTTTAAATGAGTTTGTTTCATCTAATCACAAATAGAGTTAACTTTTTCATAGTCAATGAAAACTACATGGATTCCACTGGACCAATTAAAAAGTGGCATACTTTTTTTAATAAATAAGTAGTCTATGTGCTTTTTCTTAGTTAAAAACTGAATTTATATTACTTAGTCCTGCACCACATGCATTATAACTTAGTTGATGAAAAGATTAATATTTATTAATTAAAATATTATACTAATTTTTTCCCAAATTGTATTTTAAATGAATGAATATAATATGAAATTTTTTATAAAAAAATGACGTATTTAAATACGAAGAAAATGAACCAAACGTTATATTCCTATTGCTTCTTCTTTGTTTTCTCGTAGAGCAATCCATATTTGTATTTTTTATAAAAAAGAAAAACAAGGAGCGGCTGATCGGACCCACCACCGCTGCCGTTTGCCACTCTGCAAAAATGAATTATTGTGGCGCTTCTCGTCTTTTAAAGCCATCCAACTTTGTCTTCTGTCATCCACCACCAGCATGCACTTGCATTTCTATTTCCCAATTTATTATTATTATTTTTCAGCATCAAAACATGTTTTATAAGCTAGGGAGCCCTCCAAGCTTTGTGTATCTTACTTAATTATATATATCCTCCTAAATTTTGCATTTTCTCTTCCATTTCCCACACTTCTGATCTTGCCTCCTATTTTTGACACAAATCAGAAGTTCAGAGCTCATCTTCCATGTGAACTCTGCTCCTTCGGTTCTTCATCTCATCTTCTTGTTCTCATCAAAGGCAAAGTACTTCTGATTGATACGGGTCGAGCTTAGGACAAGCTTCCATCGTCTAGAATGCCTGTTTCTAGGCCCCTCAAAGATTTCCTTCTCCACCTTATGATGCTGGTAATTGCAGCTTCAGCTCACAGCAATGGTACACTCCATAACCCTCTTCTCTGCTGATGAAATGCCTAGTGAAAAATACTTGTTTGATGTTTCTTTCTTTGTATTCTTTGTTATACGACTGCCAACTGCGTTTGCTCTTGCTTCTTAATCGGTTATATACACGAGGCTGAAAATATTCTGAGCTATTCTGAATGTTAGTTATTTGCTGGAATGCAGAAGGAAGCACATTAGTTTAGGAGAATGACATTTTCATTTAGAGCAGTATTGTTAATCGCACACTATTTGCAAGGGAGCTCATCACCTTTTCTTCTGTAGACCCTCCGATTATTTAGTCCATAGAACCACACATTGAATAATTATAGGTATTTACTGCTAAAGAAACCATTTAGCCCCATTCAACTACAATGTTTATAAGTTGAAATCCATTTCTTTTGTTAGTTTATTGATCATGAGCCGAATTTTATGACCAGTAATCTGCCATGGCATAGATTTTTTCTAGAGAATTTCGTAGCTCATTTTCTGCTAATGAATAACATTGCGTTTAATTCTTGTAAATAAAATAGACGTATATCTCTAACTCTAGCAGTTTAAATACAAAAACTTTTTTCAAACAATCATATAAGCCTGGCATTCTTCTTCTTAAGTCTTCAACATTTTTCTGTTCATTTTTAATTTTTCCATTTACATGTTCCTTTCAGGAAACTCTGCCAATGAGCTGGTTGATGCCATAAACCACAACAGAACAGCTCATAAATTATCAAAACTATATAATAACCCCGGGCTAGGATGCATGGCCTTACAATACTTAGAAAGATGCGAAGAAAATTGTACAAGCTCGAGTGCCATAACATGTCAACCACCAGAAGATGACATCACTGAAATTTTCGCTCCAAATTGTGGAGTTGAGCTGCCAACTGTAGATAGCATATCAGGAAGGCTTATCAGATGTCATTCCAAATACCTAACACCAGATCAGGCCTTTTCTGAAATCGTTGTTCTAGATAATAAAACACTTTCTATGATTTCTAGCAAGCAATTTACAGAGGTTGGAGTTGCAATCAAAGGCAAGCACAAGGGCATTTTTCTTTGGGGTGTTCTGTTTAGCAATGGGCAGACTAATTCGACCTTTGTTCTTGAAGGAGGCCATGGACTCAAGCAGAAGAGAGGATGCTATAGTGGGGTTGATACACCGTGCAATTCTGCAACTACGTTTCATATATCTGTTCAAAGGTTGTCTTCTTTTGCATTTCTGGTTTATTTTGCAATTTTAATTCTTTAACTTGATAAACTAAATTAGTCAGCCCATGATGGTGTATTCGTCTTGTCCTCTTCTTCATCTACCTGGTTCCCAATGATGGGTGTATTCATTCATAAAAATTGTATTTTTTTGGTAAGTGGAAGTAGTTTTGTGTAAGACGTCGTATTATCCTCATTATGGACAATATTTAATTTTTAGTAGTTATTATATTTCCTAATTATATTGGAAGTATTTAATTTAAGGGTTTTTAGTTGCACTGGTGTTTAAGTCTTATAATAAGTTTGATTTAATATTTATTTAAATTCCTATTTAAATCATATTTAGTTGTTTGTTATTAAAATTGGAGATTTAGTTATTTTTCTTAGATCAAATAGGATCTTATGTATTATTATATAAATACAAGCATTGTAGGCGACTTACTATAATCTATCGTATTATTGAAGTTATCTTGGAGTTTGCATCACATCCCCACCCCCTTCCCCGGAATGCAAATGCATCTTCGACTCTTAGAACAATTCCAAGCCATTCAATCCTATGAGGTGGGTAATTTCTTTTAATAATTCTTATCATTTTCTTGCTAAAAACCCAGATCCATTTTTTGAATATCTTTGCTGATCAATTTTTCTTTCGTTCTAGGGAGGCTCGTATGGGCATAAATTAGATTGCAGTTAGGGTGAGCATAATTTGGACAGAGCATAATAAACCAACTGCATTTTGGTTTCAGGTAGCCATGATTAAGTCGCTTGCTTGGGAAGAAAATGATTAATTAGCTTGAAAAAAGTAGGGAACAGGTTAGAATTCACTTAAGTGGATGTAACTAAAATTACAACTTTGAAATCACACTACTATAAATAGCTAAAGAAGGCATCCAAGTAGTACTTTAATAAAGACCATCTATTCATGTAATATGATGACCCGCATTAAAAGTAGTTGATATTAGAAAAAATGAAAAACTTGAGTCGACACTAATTTTATCCATTCAGTAAAATCTATAAACATTATATATAATTTATCTTTAAACACAAACTTAAAATCTATAAACATTAGAGCTTGAACCTCCTCATGTGTCATGACATATCTTTAGTTAATTATATATATATATATATATATATATATATATATATATATATGCACACACACAATAACTTAACTACCTTAAATTTAGGTTAATAAACTATTTAAAATTTAGTAAAATTTGAATTAGGCTTCAAAACTTCACCAAACCAAACCAAAATATATTTTTTCTTTAAGATAATTTGGCGGTGACCAAGCTTAACTTACCCACCTCAGAAAAGGCTGAATTTGGTCATGATGGCCAAATCCACAACAGATGTCTCGGCAGCCAAATCTTGCCTCCCAATGTGATTCGCCCAGACGGCGAGGGTGGCAAGCCGCCTAGCCAGAGGAAAGGGGTGGATAGATCTAGTTGCCTCGGCTTAGCCATGCAATGGAGGAATGGGGCGTTAGCCGCCTTGACAAAACCAGCGACGGGGGTGGCTAAAAATAGTCACCTTGGTCTGAGCAAATTGTGAGGGTAATTAGATTTGATGGCCCTTGCCAGGCCAAACGACAGGGGAAACAAGCCACCACCAGACTTGGTCACCCTGTCGCTTGGTCTTGGTTAGGGGCATAAATGAATCAAGCATGCTTGCAAGTTTTTTACGTTCATCTCGGTTTGCATTTGTGCTCAAAAAAATATTTGACTCGAAATGAATAAGCTCATTGAGCAACGAGCTTAACTTGAATAAAAGTGTGTTCAGCTTGGTTCGGCTCGAAACTCGAACTCGATGTATTCAAACTTGAAAAAATATTCAGTTAGGCTCGGCTCTTAAATACTATTGAGGACACATTGAACTTATATAGTATTTAGAAAAAAATTGATCTTATATAAGTCGAGCACATAAATATTCACTAGGTTCGAACTCGACTGGAGCTTGATTTGAGCTCGGCTTGAGCTCGGCTCAAACGAAGCCCAAACACAATAAATTTTAAACAAGCTTGGTTCGACTCGTTTATATTAAAGTTCGGTTCATTTACATTAAAGTTCGGCACGACATGTTTTATATCAAGCTAAACTCAAGCCTTAGCTTGGCTCATTTACACCCCTAATCTCCTTAAGCGGCTGCCACCAATGTTTTTTTTTTAATTAATATATTTATCAACCCAAACCAATTGAAGGTATACAAGTCATTGTAAGAAAAATACCTGTGAATAATGTACAAAATACTTTTGAATATTGAATAAGGTATTGATCTACCCTTTAATTGTAAATTTCTCAATGGGATATCATATGAAAAATGATAAAAAGATTATAATAATAAATGAAAAAGGGAATTCACGAAGAAGGATTAATTAAGTACTTTAGAGTTAGAGTTAAGTTTAGAGCTTTTTATTGGAAAAAGGGAAGTAAATTTTTGATATTTTTAGTGAGGGGAACATCAAGTATAATTATTTGAAAAGGAGGGAAATTTTGAATTGTCTAAAATGCCTTTAATTTTAAAAATCCTAAAAAAACTAAAATGGAAAAATTAGAGCAGATGTCATGCTAGTCTTGCCCAAGGCCTTGGTGTTGGGATGGGTGGCTGCCTAAAGCCTGGGTGGCCAAATTCCGGCTGCCACCCTCAATTGAAATCTAGCCACCATTGGTCTAGCCCCTCCAAGGCCAAATATGGTTATAGGAACGTTGGATCAAGCCTTGAGGAGGTTGGATTTGGCCGTCTCGTCGTTGTCAACATATTTTTTTTTAAAGAAAAAGAATTTGACGGGCAGACGGCCAATGGCGCTAAATCCAGATGCACGAGGCTAGGGCACTAGGATCTATCAAAAGATGAGGGAAATTTTGGTATTATATTTAAATTTCTTCTTTTTTGATAATTAGTCTTGATAGATTTTCCTTTCGCCTCTGATAATATTAAAATTGTTTTCCTTTTCTAGTAAAAAGCTCTCTCCTTTATTGCAACATGTTCACAATTTGTTTAAAAAAAAGTAGTTCTCAAAATGGGCCTACAACTCCTAATCAACTGCTTATTTACAGTCCACACTTCATTAAGGACCCCTTGGCCAATCAACCCATCATTGATCACTATACAAGGGCCGAAGTGGTGCGATGAGCCCAAATTTGAAAGCGGCTCATTTGTTCTCCTGGCTTCTAGCTAGGACTTCTTCCTAATGGCTGTGTTCATGACATGCCCTTTTTCTTCTTTGTTTATTTTGGAGTTGTCAAGTTGGGCCAGTTAGGCCTCAAGAACCTTGTATACATTGATTGTCAAAGTAAAAGAAAAAAAAAACAAAACAGAACCTTGTATACTTCACACACCGTCAATTACCTGGTAAAATAAAGTAAACTCAAACATCAAATGGCTTGAGCCTAGTAGGGGTCATCTAGCCCACTCGTATCTATGCCAACCCTGCCCAAAGCCAAAGGCTCTTTCAAACGACACGAACCTGTGGCCTCTTTAGTATTCCATTCACAAGGTTTTCTCTTCGTTTTTTCAGTTTGTCTTTTACTTTGGCAGCATTTTAGATATTTTTAACCAGCCCTGTAGTCCATTTTAATGATATAATTTTCTCCAAAAAGAATAAATAATTTAGGAAATCAAGTAAAACATCCTATGCTTATATCCACAAAAAAATTGCCTTATCCTTTGGCAAAACGTGGTTAAATGTTGCCTTGTGTCTTTTAATCCACTAATAATAATAATAACACTGTGGCCCCACTTAGGGACGCAACCGGGCTGGATTTGTTTAATTTTTGCCAGACCAAACTCAAACTGATACGCAGGATCAAAATAAGGTTTTGAAGTAGGACCCAAATTCGAATTTTCTTATCTAGACACACAATAAATCCAAAATAATTTTGCAGCGAAACAAAGTCAATCACATTATTCTTCAAAAAATAAAGAAAGATAGTCCATAATATATTTGCAAAAATAAGCACAGAAATGGTCGATTATTAGATATAAAAATGGTGAATCAGATGTACGGCATATGCTTCATAAAATTAAAAATCTTTAGAATTTACAAAAAAAGGCTAGATGATCACAAATTTACGAAAAAGGGTCGATAATGACTATTTATGCACGGTTGAAGAGGGGAAAAAACATTGATTTTGACTATTCTGCCCGTCATCGGTAATATACTTACTCATCACGCAGTAGTATTTGTATTCAGTATTCACACGATCAAAATTGACCTCAAATGCACCGTACAAGGAGATATTTCCTTTATTCCCTACTTGTAATGCAATCATTCATCAGTCCAACCAACCTTACTCTCATCAATATCGACGGCAAATCCACTTACTTTACAACCAGGCAAGAAGCTGTTATTTGTTAGCTCCATTCACAGCTCACATGGTGTACCCAGTTGCCTAAACACAAGCACAATGGCCATGGCAGCCAATGCTTATCAACTGTGCTTGCACTCTCCACGTCTGATGGAGACAAGTCTGTCGGTTCTGAAAAAACAGCTCCAATGGAACATGGCCGTCTTAGCAGAAAGAATCTAATAACCTAATGTGAGCACTTCTCTCACTCACAGTATAATCCATGGCCAGCATGTGAACTTTCCATGTTAAAACAATAGGGGAGTTGGTTTTGGGTTGTCATCTTTCCTTAACACTCACCCGTGACGTTCACATTTGGGAATCAAACGGTGGCGACAAGAAGAGGAAGAGGCCCCCGTGGAGTTCCAATGATGGCAGAGGCCTCAATCAACAGTGATTACCTCTCTGATCAACAATATCCTCTTTTTGCTATCTTACAAAGGCCAAACTCCAAAATTTTCATTAGTGCATCCGAAAATTTGTGGCCCCAGTAAGAGCTGGCAGAGAAGAAAAAAAACACTCTTCCTTATCTTGATCTCACCTTCTCCCAAAACTCATGAATGATAGCTTTTTTTAGGTTAACTTCAGACACGGTTAAGAAGCCTCACTGTTAGCCTAACCAAGTAAAGAAAATGGTTGGTCTGTAAGATATCTGTTCAAATGTGGACAATAGCAAGCATGGTGGTAGACCACAAACCTGATGAAATGCAGTTTTCCAACCTTCTTTTTTGTATGTCTTGGTGGCAACTGTTGTTAGTTCTTGCAATGGACATATAAAGGGGGAAGAAAGGCCAACAGTCTTTCTTATAACAGCAATTATGCCAAACAATCAGTAGCAAGTTTCAGTAGAGTGCCATAGAGATTGAACAAGTAGAAGCCAACACAGAAATAGAACAAACCTTCTAAGCTCTTTTTGCAGGAAAAAGAAAGATATACATATCTCTAAACCGAAACCAATTCATCGATCCACCATCGATGGGGAGATATACTTATTACTTATAAGCAATAGAGAAGAACCAAAATAAGAACAAAGATTGAAACATGTGTGTCTGTTTGATCATTACCAACAATTCACTTATCCGAGGAAAAATTCACAAATAATTGAAAATGCTTATTCACCACAGCTGATGAACTAAATTAACAAGGAAAAAAATGGCTGCTTTGCAGCCCAATTGAATGCAATTGCTTGCCTCCGCGAGAACAAGAACCCACAAAACAGAAACCATAAAAAAAGGAATGAACATTGACAGAGAATTTCATACCAATACATACAATGCTGTACATAGCAGGCCGCCGGCAACCCTCGCCACCTCCCACCTCCCCCTTCCACCGCCATTGCTCTGGCTCGATCTGATCTCCCCAAACGGTGCCTCTGGAAACGGCGGCGACGGAGACGGCGACGGCCCCATCCCCATCTCCGCCGGCGGCGGCGCGAACTCTAGATTTGCCGCCGGCGTCGAACCTCCGCCC
>JAVDBV010085364.1:0-10096 GCA_032619315.1 Piper longum | reverse complement strand
TTACTGCCCGGTGTGAGGCAATTCTTGAAGTTTCATATGTTTTCGTGGGTAATGGAATACCCACTTGCTAGTTTCTATTAGTTATTTTTCGGACCAGTAACATTCGTTATTGACGGTTTTCTTATAATATATTTAGGTTTTGAAATCTTGAATCGACTCTGGCGGAAGGACAGATAAACGCTATACACACTTGAGTTCAACACAGTATTTACTTTCTTACATTTATGTATAATTGTTGTGTTTTTATAGATATTTGACAATATCTTCCATTCTCATGACACCAAGAGGGTTATTTCGATCTATTTAATGGATCGAGTCTCACTGACTAATAATATTAAACATGTCTCGACTCGATCGTAACATTTCTGATCCGGTTCTTAAGTGAACCGAAATTGGGGTGTTACAAATTGGTATCAGAGCCATGTCTTGGTCTATTGAGATGGAAGACTTTTCTTTTGAGCCAAGTGTGTGGAGTTGTCCTTAGCCAAGTCGACATGTATTTTCTTTGGTTTCTTTTCTTACGATTTAAGTTGGTGTGGTCTGTGAGACCTGTGTGGCGCATGCTTAGGTGCTTGCGATTGTAAATGATTTGTGGGATGGATATAATGAGATAATGGTTTAGTAGACACCAACAAGGATCTCAATGGAATGTCATGATAAGCTATGAGACATGCCTTGCTGTTACCATTCCAATGATTTGGACGACGTAAGAGTGTCCACGTGCTTAGTTAGCTAAAGTTGTGTTCGACGGTGACCAAGAATACCTAGAACTTTGGCAACCACACTGGAGCACTTGCCGATCTTTTCGCATGTCACCACATCATTCTTTCCTTAGGACATGGTGTACATTGCAAGACAGACTTATAAGAGATAACATAACTATGAAGCCTTGAGTACAGAGATATTCACGTAGTTACGTGACAAATGAACATGGATCGTTGAGTGACTTAAATAGATCCATTAGGCATAGTCTAAGGTCTACAGTAAGGAACATAGACCTTCAGACAGATCTTTGTGGATGAAGGATGTAGTTATGACAGTGGAGACACTAAGGTACTTGGAGCACAGATGAAAAATTGGATAGATGACTTGACATGGACCACTTCAAGGAGATAGCAGTGCATAAGGATGAGTAGAGAGGTGGACCTATAGTCTCATAGATATTCCACTGTCTCCCCCTCTTCCACTGGTGTATATCTGTCTTAACAACATTATTGGTCACTCTTCAAGATATGAGGCATGGGCACATCGAGCATAAGATAGTTGCCTATGACCGCAAATTTAGATAGTTGATTGGATATCACTCGATCAGCCAAGGCCACATTAGTTATGGCTATTGAGAACCAGTTAGTGTTCGCACAAGCAGTCACCCCGGATAGTAGGAGATTGTGTAGACACAGCATTGGAGCACAATTGTACGTGTCACCACTATGATCTAGGACCCTTTGGATCAGACATGCATTGTTGGATAACCTGAACCGAGTTGATGGTAGCTACCTATGGAGAAATAGACACATGGAGATGATATGCCTAAGACAATAATGGGTTCATGACGTACATGATCAGCAACAGGTTTCAACACCTGGATTACACACATGGTTGGATAGGCTAAGTCGAGTTGATAACAACTACCTCTTATGAGATAGACACATGGAGATGAACATGCCAGAGACAATATCGAGTTCATGACGTACAATATAAGTTCATGACGTATAAAGTAAAAAGGAAGTCCAATGCATTATCATTTTCTCCGAACCTTGGTTGGTAAAAGATCCACCATCCAGCTCTCAATCTATGCTCGTTCCTGCACACCTGCGGAGGCAATTCCGCGTTAGTGATAAAGCCACTAAGCCATATAATTAAAGAAACAAGTCAAATATACTTTCTATTCTTATTTCAAAAAAATTTTAGTGAAGTGAGCCTATGCTGAGCTCTTATGATGCGGGGAGGGTGGGCATCCATCCCACTACAATCCCATGCATGTGCACACACGCTACAAGGCCCATTGCCTGTAGTTACCGATATTTTTCATTGGCTCACCCTCTATGTATCACAAGTGCATAATGAGCTGTCTGCCTGACATCCCTTTTCGGCATGGGGCAGGTTTTCAAGTTCTGGATTGCCGCCGCACAACAGAGACTCCCTATTTCGCAGGTACTGCCTCGTGTCGTGGGTGCTGCATCATGATAGAGGCTCCCTATTTCGTGGGTTCTGCCTCATGTCAGAGATTCCATATTGTCTTACAAGTAAATTTAAAAGTGCGGCCCCGTGTCGGACTGAGTCAATTCCTTGACCCCAATTACACACGGTGCATTGAGGTCGAATCTGGGCTCAGGCCGACCAAGGTTGCCAAAAGAGAATATACAACATTTCAGTAATTATATGGACCTGGTTAGCTTGTACGTATTCCTGCAGCTGCGACCATGATCCTGATCTGAACAGAGCATAAAATTATACATAAGTATAATTTTATTTGTATAGAAAATGCATGCAACTAAATGATTAATCTATCTATTAAGTTTCGACAATATAATATGCCACATTAAATAATTTATTTTTGTACCGGAATTTATTATTATTATTTATATCATCCTAATTTAAGGATATCACTAATACAATTATTTGTAATTTATCTAATTCAATAGGTTCAACCTTTCCTTATTTAATTATGTTATTTCGTAATTTCTACATGGTTATATTTTATTAGCCTATTTTTTTACCTTACTAATTTGTTATTAATTTTTTTAATTACAAAATATTAATTTAATATGTAAAGGTGACATCTTTATCTTATTTATCACTTATAACCCTTTAATTTAATTTAATCGATTGTAATAAGACGATTAATTATTTACCGGTTATCATGACCATATTTTTATTATTTATGACAAATTTGTATAATATTTTATTTAATTATTTTAGCAATTTTTAACCCCTATCCCATTAAAATAATTATCTTTAAAGATTTATTATGAGTTAGTTTTATTTTTAACTCGAGCCGGTGTCGAGTCAGCCCTTATTTACAAAACCGCCAATCTTCCCAACTATCTTCTTCTCCAAACAGTAGCCACCCACTTCGCCACCACCGTCGTTCGCCTCCGGCCACCGTCGACCGTCACTCCCCAGCTCCACCGTGCCGCCGCCAGTCCGCCCTGGCCCACCCCTGCCCTTTTTCAGCTGCGCGATGCCAATAGCGCCACGCCTAGTGGTGCACTTGCGTCGCCGATTCAGCCGCTAGCGAGCATTGCCGCCCCGATCAAATGTTTTCTTAGGTACCCTCAAATCTCCAGAGATCCTTCCTGACTGGATTGGACTCCGATTGCTTCCTACGCCGGCTGAATTTCTTCCTCAACTTCCGTCCCTTGTTTTCCCCCTGTTTTCACCGTCGCTAATTCAGGTCGGCCTCCATCTCCAGGGACAATCGGTCATGACTGGTCGACCACGAGGGTCATCCTCTCATGTTGGATTGTTCACCGCCGTGATCCCCGTCAAGGAGGTCGTCGGTGGTACTATTCGAGCGGTGATTAATTTTTGTTATTGATTTAAAACTTTAGTACCCATGATTATTAAAACTTATTATCAATGCAATTAAACTTATTATCAATCTAAAATATGTATGCATGAAAATTAAGAAGAAGAAGCAAAGAGGAAAATACCCGAGCAAGGAGGAAACCGGCGTCTAGCAACAAGAAATAATGTGAATGACTCCCCCCTTACCCATTATATAAAAATGAAAAATGACGTCCTTTCACCCAATACAGCTCGGTATGTGAAAACATACCGACGCCCGTATTTTATTTAATCGGATAACTGGGTAAATGATATGTTTCACTTAATCGGGTAATAATAATTAAACGGGTAAAGAATATCTTTCACTTAACCAAGTAAATGATATATTTTACTTAACCGGTTAAATGATAATTGACTAGGTAGAGAATTTTAATATAAATGGTAATAAAATTCTCCAATGTCAGATCTTAATGCCTCGAATATTTAGTTGTATATATATATATATATATATATATATATATATATTAAGTCTTTACATAGTGAGAGAGCCAAATAAGGGTTGATATTATGGATTGAGTTGTGCACTAATTGCAGTTCGCCATCTTCCTCGACAAGGAAATTCTCATGACTCTACTTCTGCTCCATCTCATGATGGCGGCTCCGGTTTTGGCCTGCTCAGCCAGGCTCACAATGATGATCATTTGCTTTGCCGGATTGAGAAGCTAGACTTTGGAATAGGACATACAGGTAGAGATGATGAGATTATGGTAGGAGGATGAGAATAGAGAGTAGAGAGAAACAAATGAGGGAAGAGGCTGAGGGCAGGGATTGCCGACTTGTCGATTCATTTGATGAGATTGAATAGTGCACAAGAGAATGGTGGATGGGAGGCTAATGACAAGATGAGATCATGCTTCATCAGATATTTAATATGGTTAAAGATGCTCGGCGTGGCCATGACGAATCATCTATATTGAGACCTAATCAACCGAATCATCCTATGGATCCATTTCGTTGATGTTATATTTGATATGTATTGATTATATTTAACATATTGATTTATTTAATAAATAAATTTTATTTTATTTTGGTTCATTTTATGATATCCTGATCGGTTTTGTGGCATTTAAAATTTTGTGTTATTAGTAAATTTGTTATGTTTAATAAGTAATTACAAAATAAAATAAAATATTTTTTCTATTTTTTTCATTTGCGACAAATTTACGATTGTTTAGGACATCATTGAGACTAGCTTTACAACCGGGAACCCATCTTGCAGCCACATTTGCAATCAGATTTGCAACCACAAAACTGGTTGCAAAAATTTTAACGACCTCATTTGCAATTGCAAATCTGTTCATAATATTTGAAACGGTAAAGCTTCGGTCATTTCCAGTTTCAAATTTTACGTTTGGAAGCTCATCAAATTGCAAAAGTCATTAACAACTCCATCTTCTGTGACTGCTACTTTCGGTTGCAAATCAGGTCGCAAAACACTTTAGTGACCGAATTTTGAGTCTTTAGTGGCCCCGAGTGCACTGGCTGATGCCTTTTTCCAATAATGTACATGCAATAAAAAATTAATTACAACTTCTAATATACAATTCCCTTAAATAATTAAGATTATCATTTTCATCACTAAGAAACATCATTAACCTCTTCAGAAATATAAGAATTTTACATGAAGAGATAATGTTATATTATTTTTTATAATTTTAATAACTTTGGAGAAAAAATAATAAAAATAAAAGAAAATTATCGTTTTTTATTGAAGCGGTTGCACAGAATCGCACGGGAAACCAACCGCAACGCGATCAAGTTTAGATAAGTTGACAGAGCCATAGTGCAGAAAACGCATGCTACATCAGGCGTTTTTCCACTTTACACTGCTCTCAAGATGGGTTCCTTGAATTTTATCTTTCAAGCTGACACCTTTGGTATCTATTCTTGTCATCAGATGATAAAAAAATAGAAATGACGATTGGGCTCTGAGAAAGTGTCAGGATAACTGTCTGCCACTTTGAACTGCTGCTGATCACGTACTCAGTTGGTTAAGGAAACTGGAGTAGCTGCAGGCTTGCAGCCATCTCTGTTTTGGGAAGAAGAATTTGGTATTATTCACAGAATCACAGCCAGATTGCCACATGCGTCGTCATTGTTAATCATGATTTTGCATCCTCGGTTGATAAAAAACCCTTCTCTCAAGATCTCTGTAGCAGTAAGGCATGCTCCCTTTTGGTTTTTGGCCATGCGATCATGAAGGCCTAAACTTGTATCTCCATGACTTGTTGGAAAGAGCACGGATGATGTTAGAAAATTGTTCACCATGAACGTGGAATGAATAAGGATTTGCAGGGAAAAAAAGTAAAATATATGAAATTTAGTTTATAAAAAATTGATTATGATGTAACTATGAATTATTTTTGATGTAAAATCTCTTTTCACAAAAATTCCTACTCCATCTTGTGTTTCTTACTTAATTTTATGTTTCTTAGTTATAAATTTAAATTTAAACAACTGCTTCAAATACCACTTGTGGAACTTCAATCATATTCTAAAAAATTTAGACTCTTGACTCGACTTAGATAATACCATGGAGTGGAAATGACTCACAATGAAGTCCAACTTGGAGTCATTTATAATATTTTTTTAGTTAAGTGAATAAACCATTATATAAGATTAGTATGTATTGTTCTTTTGTCACATCTAATCAACAAATATATAATTTATATTAATAATATTGATTTAGTAATTTTAAAACAAAAGAAAAATATTTTAATAAATTTGATTACTTGACATATAATTTATCACTTCATCAATAGAGTTTTATTAGGAACATCATAGGCTGAAGTCGAATTGAAAAATTTTAGAGTTAAAAAAGATTTTTAAAACTATAAGCTTAATATCTATTAATTTATTAGCTAAATACCGATTAATACATATAATACATCTAATTGCTTCTTGTGGATTTTCATAACGTTAGATGTGGAAAGATAAGATATACATTTGAATAGACGTAAGAGTTATTATATATATATAATATTAGGCAAAGAAGCTAAATTTTATCATTTGAGAAATTCAATTCTTGCACGGTAAAAGTATAAAGTGAGCCGGATTCAAGACGCTTGCTTGTTCATATATGTTTATAATCCAAACATTTTTTTCTTTTCCAAGGTGCACCTTGCAAAATATTATTGTATTTTTTTCGACATTTCACTTGAAAAATATTTGTATTCTAGTACTTGAAATGGGGAACCATTCTACAGATCGATAAGCTAAGTAGTCCAAGAGCTTGATAGAGCACCCTTATCAATAAACAAAATAAACTTTTTAGCTGGCCAGACTGGAAGAAAAAAACTTCATTGGCAATCATAAAATACAATTCTTTAAAGACATTCCTGTATTGCAATTAATCTTCGCCTTGACACCGAAGACCTGATCTTCCATCCAAAAACAGTTTAATGTCATGCCGAGCTATTTAATTTGAAAAAAAATCCCAGTTAATTATAATAGTTGAAAATATTAAAACGCTGACCAATATTGCAATCTCAACACAGTTTTCAAGCAAGTCTAACTTGGTAAACTAACAAGTAAACCAATATTAAAAACAGACGTCCCTTTTGTATTCTACTTGAATTTTGAAAATGAAGAAATGGCAGTCTGTCCATAAGATTTCTCCCAGTTCTTGCCATCATAAGTCTTAATCTCGACATGCTTGAGAGTCCCTGGATCCACACAAGCAACAGTCACTGCTATACCATCTGGATTCGATCGCGGTCTATAGAATGAAGTGATTCCACACACCTTGCAGAATGTATGCTTTGCTTTGTGAGTGCCAAAGGTGTAGGTTGTAATGAACTCTTGACAACCCTCCATCAACTTGAAGCACTTTGAAGGAACAATGAAGTGAATATTAGCTCGCATTGAACAATCGGAGCAATTGCACTTCCAGGTAACAACACTAGGAGGAGCTTCGACCTGCCATCTCACAGATTGACAGTGGCATCCACCAGTATGGGGTATATTTGTTGAATCACTCATCATAAGATTGTTGAATCAGTTCAGTAGACCATTCATTATAAGGTTCGATTGCGTTTTGTTTCAAACTATGATGCTGCGGGTCTGGATTGATTTCGGTGAGTAAGATACAAAAAAGAAGAGAGATTAGAGACGAGTACTAACTAGCAAAACAGGGATCTCAGTTGAAAACCAAGTAGCAAAACTCGCTGATTAGGCAAGAACTACTGACATAAGCTGTATGAAAGACAAAACAAGTAGCAAAACCCACACCAGAAGCACCTACAAACATATAAATTCAAAGAGGTGATATGATAGAATGAAATATATTTTATCTGGTTGTCTTTGTTCTTGGGCCCTTATCATTGGTCATGAAGAGTTGTACCGAGATGAAAATCACTGCCATTGATAAATTTGTCAAAATTATTTTTATTGGCATCAAGCAGAGGTAGCTCTTGTCCAATATTAAAGAGGTGGCATGGGTGTTCTTTGTGTGTAAGAAAAAAGAAGGGATTGTGGAGAAGAAAGGGAACAAGGAATGAAAACCGGTGTAAATTACATTTACAATCAATTGCTACTTGAAGTCACTAATACTAAAAATCTAATTTACAGTAGATTCACTGTAAATTACCGTTTATAATGTAAATGTACATTCACAGCATCCCCCCTAAATCATTTCAAACCTCACAAAGTGCATAATGAACGATCAGTGGTCCCATTAAAACCCAAATTGTAAATGTTAGCCTATTCTAAATAGCAAGAAAATAAATTATGGAAGACAGAAAGCAAAAGTTAGGCCGACCATTAAGCACATTGGTATTAAGTAGCTTCCTTATCAGATAATAAAGTGCTAGAGTAAAATAAAAGCTAGAGAGCCCACTATCAGTGGTTTTAAGGATCAAACAATCAGCTCAAACAATTATATCAAACAAAGACAACAATACCGAAGAAGGAGCAGAGATACTGTCTTAGGGCATCATTGCTGTCGGCAAAACTTTCAAATGGCAAGCATAATTTAACTCTTCAAGGAGTTGGGAACTACAATTAAGAGAATCAAAAGGCTATATATTTAATTGATGCATTTACCTTGCGTAGACGATCCGCTCTGTTCATCCAGAATAAGGAAAGTGAGAGTGGCTGGCCGCCCCCTTGTAAGCTGTGAAGTGTGGATGAAGAAAGTTTCAACCCTCATACAGCGGCAGGCTTTCACATTCGGGCTCCACAGTTACTCATTCATTACATTGGAGCCCAGCGAGGTATTATCATGTTGAGCTTTCCACATATTTGGGCCCTAACTTGGCTCCTTCGTCACATTCGGGCTAATTTGCATTGTAATGGGCATTTATAATTGTAATTACAAATTAATGTTTTTTGAGATAATTTAGGACCAAATCACATTCTGTTCTCCCTACCATGGCCACATGTATGAAAAAAGTCATAAGCCAAACCTCGTCCAGCCTCGATCTAGAGACATGCAGAAGTAAATAAAAAAACACCTGGCAAACTTCTGCGGTTCATTAGTCCGAATGCAAATTAGCCCGAATGTGAATTTGGTAAGTGAATTTTGCGGTTCATTACTCCGAATGTAAATTAGCCCTACAAATGCAAATTAATGGCGAAAATACTTATGCACTTTTTGTATAGAGGTATATATACATGAGCTAGCTCAAGTAGGTTATACGAGTTACAACTTGTGTTTGGAATAATTTAATTCCTGTTACTTAAAATCAGCATAGATGAATATATAAAAAATAAATAAATAAAGCACATATAAAAATTTAAATTATTTTAATATTTTTAAGCCTTTCAGTTTAACTGTCAAAGTAAATGAAATAAAAATTAATTTTTAAATATTTTTAAACTAGCGCATTTTTAAAAAATCTAAAAATAAGTCATATTAATGTCTAAAAAAAGATAAAAATTAACCAACTTCCTATTTATATACTCTACTTCAACAAAAAAAAAAAAACTAACTATTTCTCTCTTAATTTATTGTGCATGTTTAGAGTCAGCTTGGTTATGTACCAGCTTGAACAAATAAAACAAGATGAGCGAAGAAAGAAATTTGTCATCACATGTACTCATTATTTTGATCCTACCAACAACGACATCCCGTAACTTCTAGCACCAAATATATATGTCGTCTTGGAAAAAAAACAATTCTTTTTCATTAATCTCCAGCCAAACATTTAAAGGGAAAGAAAGACTATTGAAACGTGGAACCTCATCTTAGTAGTGCAAAAATAAAGACAACATCCCAGTCGTTGAAATCATGGTTGCATAAATCGGTATTGAAATCGGAATCGGTCTAAATCGGGTAGGAATTGACTCAGTTGAATCGGTACAAGTCGATCATATATAATAATTTGATAATTCATAAATAAATATATAAAAATTAGATATTGATGTAATTTTGATATTATTATTTATATTATATTTTATGATATTTTTTGGTTTTTTTAAATTATTTTAAATTAGTTATTGTTTTTTACTCGAGTCAGATACGAGTCAAATTTTAATTACAAAAATACCACCACTTTATTTCTCTCCCTCACTTCTCTCCCCCATC
>JAVDBV010085363.1:0-11169 GCA_032619315.1 Piper longum | reverse complement strand
TGGCGGGGTAGGGCGGTGGTGGCGGTAGCGGGGTGCGTCAGGGTGGCATTCTTGTAATTAAAAATTGATTCGATATCGACTTGAATAAAAAATAATAACTAATTCTAAATAATTTTAAAAAAATCCAAAAAATATAATAAAATATAATAAAATATAACACACACAATGATATCAAAATAGCATCAATGCTTAATTTTTATATATTTATGTTATGAATTGTCAAATTATTATATATGATCGATTTGGACCGATACATCAAATAGATTCTTGACCGATTTGATCCGATTCAGTGACTCCCTTGAAATTGTTAGGTCCAGAAGGGAGTTATAATAGGTGTCACGGGCCTCTTCTATTTCAAAAGTTCACAGAAGGAATAAAACTTTCCTATTGGCTTATATACAATTCATCAACATCATCTACGAATGATGTGAGATATACTCACCTCTTGGGCCTCCCCGGGTTCGAAATTGTTAGGCTCAATGGGCCATTAAAATGCGTCACATACCTCTTTTATTTTAAAAGTTAACTCAAAAAATAAGATACACATCAGACGTTTCTGAAACTATCGTCTCAAATTCCCCTTAAATCATAGAGAACCTATGAAAGAGATTTCGACAATCGCAACAAATCAGGAAAAGTAAAACTCACGAAAAAGACTCCAACAATTACAATAAATTAAACAAAACCCACAAATAGGACTACAACAATAACAACCGCTTTCAAAATGAAGTTACAATAAATATCACATGTCTATATTATTTTAAAAGTTAACTTAAAAATAAAATGTTTTCGTTAACTTATATATAATTTATTAACATTATCAATGACTAATGTAAAATATACTCAACAAAAATTATCATTTACTAAAAAAAATGGAATAAAAAATATAATTAGACGGTTGAGTGACAGGATGCATTTGCCAACTCTTAGAAGATTGTAGACAAAAAATCATGAGATGGCGTCGACTCCTGACTCCTGAGATAAACATGGATAGCATAAGCTAAGCTGGGCCCGCAGTCTATCCTGTTCCGGAGGTTCCCGAAGATGGGGACGGTTGGATACTAATTCTGGCATTTATTTGGACGAGACAAGTCAAGCTAAGCAGCGACGAAGAAGACGACCGAACCTCAATCCATGGCCGCCATCAACCTCCCTCCCGACTACAGCTACGTCGTCGCCTCGGTGGTCGCCTACGTCTTCCTCAACTTCTGGATGGCCTTCCAAGTCGGCAAAGCCCGCAAACTGTACCATCAACTCTCTTCCAGATCCATCGTGATTCATTCTTTCCATGGCTCCCTTTCTTAACATATCCGGTAACATCTGTCAGGTACAATGTCAGCTACCCGGCCCTTTACGCATCCGAATCAGAAAACAAGAACGCCAAGAGCTTCAATTGCGTTCAGGTACAGCTTCTCGCCTTTCTTTTTTAGATCTATTGGAAACAATTGATGAATGGATGGATGGTGAGTTTTGGGATTTGGGGGCAGAGAGGGCACCAGAATTCCCTGGAGGTGATGCCCATCTTCTTTGTTCTCGTCTTGCTCGGTGGTCTCAAGCACCCTCTTCTCTCGGCTGCGTTCGGTGCTCTCTATACGCTGGGCCGCTACTTCTATTTCAAGGGCTATGCTACCGGTGAACCCAACAACAGGCTCAAGCTTGGGTATTTATTCATCTCTCCTCTACCATGCCATTACTCAAAAACCCATAATTTATATCATTCCATATCACAATCTTCTTGATTCGAATTTGACACTGCAGATGGATCGGAAGTGTTGCCTTGCTGGGTCTATTGATCTGCACAATTTCACTTGCTGTTGGCCTGATTCGGGGTGACTAAGATAATTGAGTTGAGCAGCTGCCTAGAGAAGTGATTTTCCTTTCCTGAAATAAGTGATTCTGTCGGAAGTTTTTAAGTGTTATTTAGCACCAAAATACTTGCTAAGGGTATTTAAAAATTTTAATAGCGTTATGTAATGTTGGTAAGCATCAATTATTGATGTTTATAGTCAATGTTTTACGTGATAAGAATGCAAAAGTTTGTCTGTTTGGTACCTCAAATCGTGTATTCGTGTTCAACATTCAAATTATCAACAAAATCCTTCCTAATAAATCCTATCGACACATACAATGTGCCAAATATAGTTTACAAAGAAGGACCTGGATGAAATGTACAATCGGGTTCATCAGATTATAAGCACAGAGAATATGACGAAGAACTTTAATAGTACCGTCTTTGTTGATTTTTAGACTAGACCTTGAACTTATAAAAAATACAGAAACAAAATTTTTTGATGAAGAAAGGTATATGCTATACTTGGCTTCGACGCTTGGGATTTAGTTGGCAGCAACGTCATTTGGTTGGGGAGGAGGCTGGACAGCATGTCTTCTCTGCCTGTCACGAAGGTAGAGAACAGTCAAAAGGCAAACAAAAAGAGTGAGAATAGTAGCATTTCCCTCGTCCAATATCACTTCATCTACCCAGGATTTTACTTTTGGGTATGCTTCCGGAAGGGAATCGATTACGCGAACCTGAAACAGAAACAGAAACAGCGACGCCAAAAGTTATTCAATACATCTTGTAAAATAAGAAACCATCCTCATCCAGAGATTTATCTAACAGATCTAAAAACACTGGAAATTCCAGGCATGTCAAGTGCTGTCTACTATAGCCAGAAACACTAATGTCCTACAAATGGGAGAAGTCCAATGAAATTAAATCTAGTTAGCTCCGCTGATCTGAACACTGCAAATTCATTCCTTATGTATCAAAGTGCTTATTTAAGCCTGCAAACAGTTGCACCATCCATATTGAAGCACAATGTCAGAAGCATACAGGCAAGGGGTGTAATTAAGAGTTGCTTCGTCTTCACAACAGAAAAAACCATTTGTCATCAGCAGCTCAAATAAAAATCAATAAAATATAAATAAAAAAAGGTAAGATTCGACATAAAAAATTGAATAGATACCGAAAAGCAGCCAAAAAAACTTGATATTGGTCAAATTTTGAATTCTTTACTCAAACTGCAAATATGACTAATAGGCAAAGTGGAATTTACAGTAAAATCAGCTTCTGGCATGGAAAATTTCCCATTGCAAAGAATGTTCAAGTACAGATACTGGTCAGATTAACATGTGTACATTTACTTTGAGCCCGTACTCAGGGAATTAGAGTTTTGGATGGGCAAGGAATAAGGTTTTGAATTTAAATTTAAACTATGTTACGAAGAAGTTAACAGCCCACGCATACCAAGTAAAACAAAGCAACAAAACTCACCATGAAGCTATTCTCATAGTTTTTGCGAATCCAGAGGCTCATGAGAGCCAAAGTCACGGGTAATTTTGCAGCAAGGTCAGTTTCCAGTGCTTGATCATAATAGCGCTTGGCCAAGTGTAGATCAACAGGAAGACCTTGCCCGTGCTCATGCATGTAGCCAAGGTTAAACATAGCTTGAGCATTTGACTGTAGTTGTGCATGTACGTAAGCTTCTGCTGCACGTTCGTAATCTCTTTCTGTACCCTGCTTATATTATAATTAACAATGGTCAACACAGGAAACACCGACTATATTAAAGTAAAATTAGGAATTTATGAGATACTTATAATACCCGTCCATAGTAGTATGCATCTCCAATCAACAAGGTAGCATGTTCATTGCCTTGCTCTGATGCTTGCCACCACAAAGAATGAGATCGCTGGTCTCTTTCTGCATCAGTGCACAATCCTAATTCCCCCATGCACATGCTCCGCTCTCCATACTTATCAAGGATCCAAGCTGCATTGCTCTGGGCAACCTCATAACCCATCTCCGCCATTCTAGAATACAACAATAATGCTTTTCCTACTTCTCCTTTCAAATAACAATCCAAAGCCCACCTGGATAATGAACTCCACGGTCCCCTTTCAGCAACTAGTTTAAATAAATGAGAGGCCTGTAAAAAATCTTATGTCATCTAATAATCTGATTTCCCAACTTTTGCCTACGGAAAACTGCTTTTCAGTAACAATGTCTATAGTTTACACATATTAAATATGCACCAAACTGTACATAAATATACTGTGGCAAGTAATTAAAACGACTTTTTTCAAGGATAGCAATCATGTAGTTGCAAATAAATATATACTAAAGTTAGATGATTTGAACAAAAAAACAGAGACCCTTCAAAATGGGCACAAAACAGATGAGAATAATACCGATTTCAAATCCTTCTTGAATCCAACACCGGCCTGAAACATCTTTGCTAATTGGTAAACTGCCTTAGGTTGGCCAGCACCTGCTGCTTTTGCTATGTGCTCAGATGCTAAAATTATATTTCTCTTCACACCAATGCCCTTAAAGTACAGCATCCCAAGATTGTAGAAACCACCTGGCTCACCATTCTTTGCAGCTTTCTCAAATAACTCGTGAGCCTAAATTGAGGACGGTTTGATGAGAACAAAGCAAGCATTCTAAAGCATCCAGACTTAGCAAGGACAACGAACCATAAAGTTTAACTTTTTTTTTTCAATTTCCTAAGTTACACAAAATTTATATAATTTTTGTTATAAATATGGTACCCTCCAACTAAAAAATCAACTCTTGGACCGCTCAATTTTCCATCACGCAAATCCAAATTCTAGAATAAACATCATCACATCATAAAAAAATCTCTCTCTTATCCTCCTAGCCGTCATCATAACCCTCACTACAAAGCAACATGGCTAAGGTGCCCTATATTCAAATCTCATCCTTTCCATTGATGCAAACAAAACTAGAATCTCAACTATTTACCTGTCTAGACCAAGAAACAAAAGGAACTGAATGCACGCACCTTAGTCAAATTCTTATCCACTCCATAGCCCTTGACATACAAATACCCCAATCCATTATAAGCAGAAAAATGTTTCTGCTCTGAAGCACGAGTGAAACAATCTAATGCTTTCTTATAATCCCTCTCAACACCAGCACCTCTAGCGTAAATCTCTCCCAATAACTCCAATGACCTGGGTTCGCCCTTATCTACAGCCTTAGCAAACCAATACAAGGCCTTTTGATGGTTCCTCCTCACACCCCTCAAACCATAATAGTAATATATCCCAATCATATACATAGCAGCAGAATTCCCCTTCTGAGCTTGGTACTCTGTAATTTGGAAGTCTTCATCTTCCTCGCCTCGTGACTTCCTCAACCCATCCTTGTTCTCCTCAACTCCACTATGCAGCCGAACAGGTTTGATCACCGGCAGATCACCGGAGACCTGAAAACTCGCCAAAGCTGCATCGGCCAATTCAGCATACAGCTTCACCGACTTCTCATACAACTACAATACAATCCCGAGAACACAAACATATCAAATCAATTCAACAGATCAACTCAAAAAGATTCAGACTCTAACCAAAAGCAACAAAGATCAAGACATTGCAAATGCAACGAATCAATCAAACGGGATCGAATTCAAATTCAGTGACCTCTTGGCGGAGATAGGTGTAGGCGACGGCCATCTTGGACTGCATATTACCGCCCTTCGCCGCAAACTGATGGTACAGGAACGCCTTGGCGAGGTCGGTCTCCTTGGCCGTCCCGGAGCCGAAGAAGAAGGCGAGGGTCGACTGCGCGTGAGGGTGCCCCGCCTGCGCCGCGGCGTCGATCTCGGCGGCGGCGCCCTCCAAGGAGCGGGGGTCGGAGGAGGCGACGGCGGAGACCATCTTGTGGACGCCGGAGAGGTAGAGCGACTCGTCGGCGGAGATGGAGTCGGGGTCGGGGGGAGAGGGGGAGAGGAGGGAGGAGGAGTTGGAGGGGGACTCGGGCTCGACGATGGAGCGCCATGAGCCGGGGTCGAGGAGATCGTCGGGCACGTGGTCGGGATCGGGAAAGTCGTCGCCGTCGGAGGGCCCTTCGTCGGCGGCGGCGGGGTCGGAGTGGTCGGCGGCGTCGGTTTTGGAGAGGAGTAGGATGAGGGGGCGGGCGGAGGCGAATGGCCGGAGGTGGAGAAGGGCGTAGAGGAGAAGGAGGAAGATGTGGCGGCGCATCGGTTCCGATCGGGGGCTCGCCGGAGAAGATGGTCGGCGACGGCGAGGCTGGGGGGATTCGGGCTTCTGCGGTATATCGGAAAGACGAAGCGAGGCTATTTTCGTCTAGAAAAAGATTTCGTACCAATATGTTCGGGTGTATCCCAGCCGTTGATTTTGTGGGCCATAATAAACGAGCTGCGCCCATCAAATGGGTGTACCTAAGTAGGGGCCCATCACTGTCCTCTAACATTGACCACGCCTTTTTACTTTTTTTTGTTTTTTGTTACTGGAGAGGGGAATTTTGCTAAATGTGATACACCTGCTGACTTAGAAATGCTAATAATGCCCTTATCTGCTCATAACTTATTACTTAGCTTGGTTCAAAAAAAAATTATAAAATGTTGATTGATCTGTATTACTTGGCCGCTAGGTCTTCTTCTCTTGACGATGCTGGCGGCAACCACAACCGAGCGAAAAGTTTACATGTCCCTGACTGCTCTTATTTTCACCTGACTTCCCATCGTCAACGTTTTCGTTTTAGGTAATGGCAAAAGTTGAATGAGTTTAGGTAGGTTTTGAAAATTTAAATTTTGATTTATCTTTTGTGATTAGCATGTTATATAAGGAGATGTATGCGAGGCTTTAGAATTTTTGGATTTGATGTATAGAGAAAGATGGTGTTAAAACCATGTGTCGGCCCGAATTCGCACACAAGATCAATATTTTATCTTTTATATTTTGAAATTTATTTATTATTATTGACTCGCATCGTGAACGAATCGAGCTTTAACCGCTCTGTCTCCATTACGACCCGATATGGTGTGATCGCCTAGCCTTTTCCAATGTTGATTCGCCACCATCTGCATCGCTCCGCTACCGTCGACGCCTCCTCGTCAACCTAAATGACCATTCCCCATACCTAGCACCGCCGCCAAAGCCGGCCAAGGGCCAATTAGACAAGCGGACCAACCTCAGTCGACTTGTCACTGTCACTTATGGTCATTGCCACCGTTATCATCCTCACCACCACCACCATTGGGTCGAGCTTCTTGAGCTGGTGCCGACCTATAGCCCCAATTGCTTCACCATAAAAGTTGTCAAAAAATCACCGAAAAGCTGTCAAGAAACCGGATTCTCTAGAATTCACTGGATCTTTTGTTGAATTCATCCAGTTGAATCCGATCGAACTTTGGGCATCATCGGGTATTGAATTCGAATTTCGAGCTATGTGACAAAATCCTAGCCATCGATGATTGTCAACGACGCAATGTATAGTTAACTCCAGATTAATATCTTAAAGGGGATAATTATTAGCAGAACATGCTAGGACTAAAAATTGACCAGTTAACTATTTTATTGTAATAAAGATATGAATTGATTGATTAAATTGTATTAAAATGAATGTTAAGGAACTAATTAGGTAAATTAAGTAAGGAACGCAATCTAATGGAACGTAGGGCAGGAAATTTTATATGAATTGATGTATGATAGATGTCTATGTACTAGTGGATGTGTGAATGCATCACAAATAGGCGTTAACTTTTAGTTTGATGTGTAGGTATGGAGTAGAAGCTCGACGCCTAAGTGCGTAGACACGATTGGAGCTTTTACTAGGTTTGTTTAGGACTCGCTTTTGGTTTGACTTCTATACTTTGTCATATTTTGTTTTAATAGGTAAGTGGACATGACGAGTGATAGATTTATTGTATCCCACTCCACACGGGCCATCTAGTCGTATGAGATTTTCAGATTAATAACCCTTGAGGATGAGATCCGTCATATTTGTTTTCAAAAACTCATATCCAGATCACAATAATTTCAAGCATATTATATTGAAATCCCTACCCAAGCCTACGTATATATATTTGTTTGAGTTTTCAGTGAAATGTGAGACAAAGGAAAGTCGATGACCGCATCTTGAGGTAGGGCGTGTGTTTGTCAAAGCAAGCTCTAAAATTGGTGAGTGTCATTCTATTCTCGAGGGATCCTAATAACTCCACCTCTGAGTTCCTCAAACCCATAGAAGTGTGGATGTTTACAGGTACTACTATGCAACGCATGTTTAGACTTGATGGTTTCAAGGGGTATTGAAGGCGCATGCCTGTGAGTACCCTGCCTCTGTACTCAGGCCCATGAGTGATACAAAGACTTTATAAGGCTGAAAGAATAGAGATTGATTTTCTCACGTAAGAGATAGTTTAAAGTGGCCAATGAATAAGATGAGATAGAAAGGGGACACTATTGTACGAGATCGATAACTCCTAATTATTACCCTTATGAGAGCTTCTATGAGGAAGAATAATGAGGTTTTCATTTAACAGGTAGGTCAGTTCTCCTGTGTCAATTTATTATTAGTTATTTCTTGATCGGTAACGCTCGTTACTGAAAGGTTAATGAGAGCTACGAGGAATGAGCATTGTCAGGACTACTAGCACTAAACTTGTGCACACATGTAATTGTTAAATGTAATTAATGATGTTGAATGTGAATTGTTTTGAATGATGCAAACCTAAATGTAATTTCTTTGAATGAATATGATGTTTGACTTGTGAATGAAATTGTGAATAAAAATAAACAGGTTGAGCTCTAGACTCTACCCAGAAGATGAAGAAAGTAATGATAACTGGATTACGGAGGAAATATTATATTTTGACTACGTTTTCTATTTTTATTGATACATTATATATTGCTTGTTATTGACTAGGTGGTCTCTAGTACATTTTTAGAAAAGACTTTGTCCATTTTGTTTTAAAAATAGATATTTTCTTTAAACTTATCACTTATTTGGTTTGTTTTATAATTAATTGTATATCATAGCATAACATTTAGAATAACATTAGACCATAAGCATCTCATTCATGCATTATATGCTTGCATCACTATCTTAAAACGCTGATGGTAGATCTGGATCGGCATAACCGAATCAAGTAAATTAACAAATAGTTGATCGTTAATAGCATTTTCGGGTTGGTTAATGGATAAACCGAAACGGGGTGTTACACCTTCCCATGCATGGTATGTTAACATACCCAAGAAGCTTGGATTATCAATAGATATTACCACAATCACAAGTGAAGTACCATCATCCTTAAACACATACAAATAACATTGTTTTATGTTACCATTTGCAGAACTTTGTTCACTGCAGAACATCTTACGTCCTCATCTGGATGTAACCATTTCCAGTCAAGTTGTTAAAACCTCTAATACTAGCTTGGATCATCTCATCAATGTTATACTCACAATCATTGAGTGCATCACACTCTTCAGCAACCAATAAATTCAACTTCTATCTATCACTGTCACTAGCATCGTCTAAACTAGATGGCCAACAGTTTCCCAAGTCTTTTCAATGCTGTCGATATTTGGCAAATCCAAATCAAGCAAGGACTTGTTTTCTGTCAGCAAAGGCCTGTTATCTACAAACTAAAATTGTTACCAAGCTGTTGTAACCAAGCTGAGGTGTATTATCTGCTTTTAGGTTCATTTGGCAAATTCGTCTTGTACGAGGATCAGAGATCAGCATTGCACATTTTTTGGGGATATAAGCCATATCAAAGTCATCAGAGAAAGTAGCATTTTGTCCTAAACCATCAACATGTCCCGCCTTTTTTGAGTACCCTCCAGCAATGGTAGTCACAGCTAAAAGAGCACCAAAGAGATGCACACGAATTATAACAAGTATATTACAAATGCTACTCACTAAAACAAATACGAGAAAGGCTACACAATTTCAAGGAAAGCTCTGCGAATTGGGGCATGTTATAGAACCAATTTAAATAATTAGTGAAGCTTTACCAAGTCGGCCTCCTTAGCTGCAGCTGCAAGTTCAGAGCTCACTTGGCGTAAGTCTATGCATGGACTACCACAACCATTTTCCACTACCAACAAAGGAACAACCGGAGAAGAATTCTCCTTGGTGCTATCTTGAATGTTTATCATAAGCATCCACAAGTGGGTCAACAGCCTCAGCCACCAGGTTTTAATAGAATGCCCTTAAATGTCTGCACTTTCTCAATGGGGGACTCTATTTTCTTCACAATTTCTCCTGTTGTAAGGGTGCTTTTGTATGGGAGCTCATTTGAATGTACATTAAGGGAATCAGACCACCTGCTCATACAGAAATTATTACAAAGAATTATTCAAATATGCACACAACACTACATCATTCTCTTTTGTTTCGCCAATTTTTCGTCTGGCTGCACCCCTTACACAATCCTAGAAAAAATCGAACTAAAACTAGAATAATTTGCAAGTCCAGTGAACATTACATAGAACAAATGAAAAGGAAAACAAAATGTCAATTAGTAAGAACAGGGGCGAAAATAAAAAAACAAGAGCTTGCTTTGGTTCCGAAAGGATCAGCAGGCGCGTCCATGTCAAGCCACTTCTTCCCCTACAATCAACCAACCGAACACAAAACTTCACAAAAATGGCAACAGAAATCAAGCAAAGCTTAAAAAAGAAAAGGAAGGCAAAAAAGGGCAAGCAAACAGATACCTCCAGCTCGGCCTCAAGCTCCTCCCTTTTGTGCCCAGTGGCGATGAGCATCACATCCTCAACCCTCTTCTTACCCGGTGCCGGCACCCTCATCTAGCAACAAAACAAAGAAGAACACATTTTCACAACCCCACACAACACGAAACAAGTAAACACGACATAGGAAAAGGTTGGTGGGTGTTCATTCACCGGCATAGGTGGAGAAAGAAGGGGATGGATTCGGCATCAAAAAGTGCACCGGCGGAGGGCGGTGGAGGGAGAGGGAAGACGATCACCATGGAAGGGAGGCGCCTCCTCACATCCCTCAACCCAAAAAGTCTGCACCTTTTTTTTCTTCTTTTTGGAAGGAAGGTGGATCAACGCCGCCTACTCTTTTCTTCTCCCTCTTTGGCGGGGTCAGCCTCGCGATAATTGGCCGCCGATGCCGCCGAGAAGGAGTGCACCGGCGTCACTGCCACGACGCGGGTGTGGAGGTGGCAGTGGTGCTGGTATTTTGAGTTCCGGGGGACGAACTCCGGCGCTCGGGCATTGAGCAGGCGTCGGTGGGGAGCAAAGGTCGCGCCGGTGGGGGGCGAAGGAAGCGCGGCGTCCATCCCTGGTTTGTGAAGGAATGTATAGGGCAAAGGAATGTCCAGCCGTTGGCTTTTATCTAATGTCTGGGACATTGTAGTACAGCCAAGA
>JAVDBV010085360.1:0-14154 GCA_032619315.1 Piper longum | reverse complement strand
CGCCCCCCCCCCCCCCCCTCCTTGCTCTAACATTATTATATATTGAACAGACCGATAAAATTATCATAATTTTTTTATAAGAAATTATAATTTATACAAACAAAACTCTTCTACATTATCGTTGTGATCTTAAGCGTGGATAAAGACAAAAAATTGAAAAAAGAAAAGAAAAAACGTTAGATCATATATCCAAGATCCAAATCGAAGAGAGCCATAGATGGAGATCATGAATATACACATAGAAGGCCATCTTTTTCAAAATGACTAGTCAATTTGGGTTTAAAATTTTGGGTTAAGTCACTCTTACATACCAAAAAATACGAAAAAATAATTTAATATTAAAAAAATTGTTTCATATTAAATAAATCAGTAAACTGTTCTATATTTATTTTTATTTTTTATTTTCCTCTCTTTTTTGTTTTTTTTTATTTTTTAATTATCAAAAAAAAATGATCAGCTTTTTTTATTTCAATTTATTTTTAACTGTACACGTGTAGCATCTTGTAAGAAAACACACACACAATTTTCTGAAATTTTCAATTATTGATTAAGAAGACACCCAAATCTCCTTGGTCGGAAAAATATTGTTGGGTGTGACCACGTGATGGCGTAAACCTTCTCCTAATATCATCAAACACAAGCTCTGATGGTTGGTTGAAGCTGGGGGTGTAAACAAACGAAACCTAATCGTAAATATTTTACGTTCGGTTCGATTCAGTTTGAACTCGTGCTTGTTAATTTTATGCCCGAAAAAATATTCAGCTCAAAATAAATATCTCGTTGAATAATGAACAGAGCTTTAGCTAAGGAGTGTTCGATTTGGCTTGACTCAGAACTCAAACTTAATGTATTCAAATTCGAAAAAATATTCAGCTTGACCCGACTCGTTAGTATTATTGAGGTCATAATGAACTTATATAGTGTTGAAATTTTTTTTTGATTAAATATAAGTCGAGTACGAACCATGTACTAACATTTATTCGGCTCAAGCTCGGCTCGAAAACATAAAGTCAAACACGAGCTAAACTCAAACATCATAAATTTTAGACTAGGTCAGCTCGACCCATAATATATCAAGGCTCGTCAAATACTCAAATAAACTCAAACATGCTTGAAAAAAAATTATATTAAATTTAAAAATATCTTTATTATGCTCGGCTCAGCTCGACTTATGTACAACTATAGATGAAGCTAAAACCGCATGATTTTGAGCGAGAACATTTTCCTTACAAATTGGACTCTCTATCTATTCAATCTGACGTTTATGGACACTGATAACTATCACAAGCTTTATGGTACTTAGTACGTAGTAGCTACGAGAGTCCATTTCCCAGTCTCACCCGTCGTCTCGTTGGGACCTTGTGTACGATCCAAGCCCTCTAGTGTAGTAGCTGCACGTTGAACTCATGCATACATGAATGATTATATATAATGAATGAGCAGGGAAAGCAATTATTTGTGTGATCCATCTATCTATTATATCGCGTACAACTTAAGAGCTGCTGGTGAATTAGGAGACCAAGCTGCTTTATTAATTAATTTCATGGAGGTAGACATCATTAGCAGCGAGGTCATGGAGGCAACAAGAAGGCAGCCATGACCAAACGCCGCCGTCCCTCTCACCATCTTCGACAAGGTCTTCCCCGACAATTGCTTCCAGACTCCCATGGCTACTCATTTTGGGTTAACAGGCTCGTATCTTACGGTTTGGTGGCCGAAGGATTTCAGCAATGCCAAGGTCTTGATTACTTTTAGGTTTTTAGTCTGGTCGTCAAGCGGGTACCATCCGGGCGGTCCTTACTGTTGCGTTGTCGAACGAATAGGTGATTAGGCAAATGGACGCCCAAAATGCCTCTCTGAATGGACATCTACTTGAAGTCGAAGAGGCGTTCACGGCTCAACCATTCCCCGTTGATTAAATAAGATGGAACTCACACAGTGTTTCTTCTTGTTTACGTGGACGACATCGTTATAACCGGTAGCTCAATCAAGTCATATTTACCTTAGCAACCAATTTTCTATGAAAGATTTAGGGGTCATTATATTAATTTTGGGCATTGAGACTACTTTTATTGACGATGGTTCACTTCATTTGTTCCAAACTTCCAACAAACGTTTGCTAAAAATCTTCTTACTCGGTTGAATTTGGACGGTATTAAACCTATCAATACTCGGTAAAAAGTAAAAATGAGAGAGAAGAAGGACCAGCCGTGGATGTCTATCAGACATCCAATCACTGGAATTATTTTGAGGAAGGTACCTCACTTTAACAGTGCGATGGTGATCTCAAGAGAAATTTTTTCTTCTCTTACGAACACACCACGACACTTTTTGAAGGTGAGTTAGTGTAGGAGTGAGCATTCCCTCCAATTAGTAATTATACATGTCACCTAAATGTTACATTATTTTATACATTGAAGATTTTCATACATGGATATAATAAGAAAATGTGTACAGTGTGCAACGGTTACAAAATTTCAAGCATGAAAAATGGTGATAAGACAGTCTTTATCTTTTTGATTAATATGTAATAAAAAATCGTGAATAGTGTTGTTCAAAGTTCGATTGAACTTGATTTAGCTCGATACTCGATTCAAAACTCAACTTGCCTTTAAACGAATCAGGCTACTTATTATACCTGCACAACTTGACTCAATTCAAAGCTTGATACTTTAAATAAGGAATAAGATTTTTGACTATATTTATCTTAAATTTCTAGATAAAAAAATAACTAAATTATAAAATATCAATATACTATTTTAAATTTAATAAATTTATGCATAATTAAATTATCTTTTATTCATAATTATGTCAAACTTGATATATTTTAATTATAAATTAAAATTTAGTATAAACTATATAAAAAACAATGTCAATATATATAACTTAGGCTAGATCGAACTCGACTTGAAATCGACTCAACTCGAATGCTTTTTAACCCTACTCAAACTCGAAATAAAATGAATCCAGTTTGAACCGAGCAAAACTCGACTCAACTCGCTAGACGAGTATGATAATGTTTGAACTATATATATCATTACAATTGTATCTTGTATGATATTTTACAAACATCTAATTAGAAAGAGATGTTGTCGCCCTGTGTCTTATATGAATGATTTAAAGAGGACCTAAGGGGATATCGACTCTTAAAATTAGTTAATCAATTGAGTTCCCATTTTATTAATAGGAGTAAATATATGAATCTATTTATTGTTCTCCTCCTAAATTCTAACCCTTTTACTTAAGTTTATCTATTAATTAAATATAAATGAAAAATTGAATGCAATGTCTTGATACCTTTTTATTTTATCCTGAGGTCTTTAGATTTGAAAAAACCTGGGCGGGAACCATATAAACTTAAGTAACTTAGAATTTAGGAGGAGTTTTACCCGATTCAAATACAATAAAAATAATAAATCAAATTATCATACTTTATCTTCTCCTTCAATTAATATATATCTTTATATTTAACGAGAACTTATCTATAAAATTTAAATTTATCTATAGAATAAATTGTGAATGACAGGATAACTTACCTAACATAATATAAATAATAACAGGTAAATATAACTAAAATGGGTGTCTTATAGTTTTCTTGTAGAAAAAATCAGCATTGAAACTTGCGGTTGGCGCTCAGGTTTAATTGATCATGGATACATGATGATGATTGATTTTTAATAAATCGGCGTGTAGGCATATCAAATCAAACCCGGTCAAATGACCCCGGCCCAACAAGGAAATTTCATCCGTACAATGAATTATTGGTCGAAATTAAATACCCTATCACTTGTTGCATAATAAATCAATAATTCAATGTACTCTCGTCGGCTAGTTGGGATTTGGTAAATTAGTGATAATTGAAGGGCTTATTGCGCTTTTAGGGGCATGTAAATGCCTCTATAGCGAGTACCTTAAGCGCATATAAGTTAAAGTTTAGGAGTTGACGATAATGTAAGAGGTAATTTTAAAATGGAAGTTTAGGAGTCGACGATAATGCCTTTATAACTAATACACTTTGGCGCATATACGTCACAAGTTCATAAAATGTTTGGTTGCATTGTATTGTTTTTAAATATGCTACTAAAGAATGATACGATTTCCTCTTCTAATTATACTAAGTAAGATGTGTTAAACGTGTGAGATCCCTCAATTTAGTCTTACATCTAATATCTATCAGGCTAAGAACTTATTTATAAGTGGGAATGACCTGATTTCGTATTAGATGGTGAGTTAGACTATGTACGTTGGTTAGGCTGCCGGTCACGGACCAAAAGGTCGTGGGCGGGGGCTAATAATTTCGGGGTCTTTGGGCCGGGTCGTTACAAAACGTTTCTTACACTATAATTAAATTTTAATTTAATAGATAAACTCTCACTATATAATGAGATAGATTTTTAAATGTTAATATTTTAGATATTAATTTTGATTGATTTTAAAGATATATCGTAATTGAATGATAAGATATATTATAATAATTTGATTTATTATTTATTATTTTATTTTATTTTAATCGGTCAAATTTACTACTTTTAATCAAAGACAAATATTGATCTCCTCCTTTATTAATATATAAGAGTAGATTTCATTGTAAAAATTAAAAAGAATCAATATGAAGCCTTCAAATTATGAAAATTCTTCATAGAAGTTGAACAAAACAAATTTTTAAAATCAATCTACAATTTAAAATTATCTAAGAAGTTTTTTCAAGCTATTGTTTAAAACTTATTTTTTATTCTAAACTTCATCCCATGACTCAAGTGTATGATTCCTTGAGTCAAATTTTATAGATGATTATAATGGTTAATTTTAAGTTAAGAAATAAAAATTATTTAAATATTTAATTTAATTTTTTTAAATTGCTATAAATCATATATTTATTGATTTTAAATATAAAAAAGAGTAATATATACTTATTTAATTTAATTTATATTTATTGAATTGAAAAAAAATCGTATAAATGACTCTAAATTAACTTGAAATCAACTCCTTGACTACTACAATTTATAACATGTGAAGTCAAGTTCTAATTTAATATTTTAAACCATGTTTTGAGATGGTTCACTTAGACATGACAGTTTTGTTTAATTTAATTTATCTAATTGACTCTAATTGATTACATATATAATTTGTCACACAAATATTTCTAATTTGTATTAGATTTGTGGGACCGTAAGTGATTTACTATTATTATTATTATTACTATTATTATTATTATAAAATTAATACTTTCTCCGTACAAATAAAGCTTCCCTTGCAAAGTTTAATGCAAGCATCGACCACTGTCCACCGCCAACTTTCTCCCATGGAGCTGGTGCACATCACTAGAAGTGAGTTCATGAAGCCGTCCCTCTCACCATCTTCGACAAGGCCTTCGCGAGCTGCTTCCAGCTCCCCATGGTCTACGTCGGTCGCCCACCCATGCCCCCTCTTCCCACCCTCAAGCAAGGCCTAGCAGAGACCCTCAACTACTTCCTCCACCTCGCCGGCCGCTTCGCCACAATCAGCGGCCATCGTTCCATCGTCTTAAACGATGCCGGCATCCGTGTAGGCTGTGCCCAAGTCGACGCCGACCTAGAAGAGCTGATTCCTGCGACCTGTCCTTTCCATATGATGACAATCTTGCACCCTCCCATTAACGACGTGGAGGAGCTGCTCCTTATCCAGTTCAACCAGTTCAAGTGCGGTGGGATGGCCGTCGTCCTCGCCGTCCACCACCATGTAGGCGACGTCCAGTGCACCAGCTCCTTCCTAGTGGCCTGGTCTCAGCTCGTCCGGGGACTCGCCGTTAATCCAATGCCTTACCATGACAGAGCCGCCATCGCAGCCCTTAGACAGCATCCCAGGGTCGAGTTCAACCACAAGGACATCGAATTTAGTAAGCAGCACATTAAGTACTTGGCTAATCCGGTGGAGAACATCGTTGTTCACTACTCGGTGGATACCATAAAATACTTGAAATCCGTCGCTGCTAGATCTAATCCTGCAGGGAAGAGGCCGGCTACCACCTTCGAGTGTGTGCTAGGGGACGTATGGGAGAAGGTGACGGTAGCGAGGAAGCTCAAGGGGGAGGAGACGACCCATGTAAGAATAGCAGTGTGCGGCCGGCAAGGGATCCAACCTAATGTATCAACGGAGTATTTCGCCTGCTTCGTGCTATGGGCAAACCCTACGCTCAAAGCCAGGGATCTGATTACCGGGAGCCTCGCCACTGTGACTAAGGCAATCAGAGACTCCGTTTCTCAGATCGACAACAGGTAGTTCCAGTCCTTCAAGGACTTCGGAGCTGAGGCGATGCCGGAGGAGGAATTGGTGGTGGTGATATCGGCGGCGCCGCCTGTCATTTCAGGATGTAGGAGTTGGAATTTGGAGATGACAAGCTGGTTGAAGCTTGAGTTCGAAGAGATAGATTTTGGGAGCGAAGGGCCGCTTGCATTCTTTCCAGCTTACCTAGCCATTGAAGGGAAGATGGTGTTCTTGGCCTCTAGCAAGGAGAAGGGTGCTGTCGATGTTGTCATTGCCCTCCACAAAAACACCCTGCTCTTGTTTAGGCAGATTGAAGACCATTATATGAAGATGGAACCGGCCGTGAGCAAACTATGAAAAACACTACTATGTGAGTACGTATACAAGAAATACAAAATAATACGCATAATAGTATCCTGGAGTAACAGCTTCTGATCCGTCCAGCTTGGAAATTGGAATTGGTCTCCCCTGGGAAGCCCCAATTCAAGTGTGATGCATTATGTGGAAGAAAAGCCATAAGCATGCTAAATTAGTTTTAGTACGTCACAGACTAATTTGTGCACTCTGAATTAAGCCTCATAATATATAAATCTTATGCTAAGTAGCCGGTGCCGTTCAAAGTAATCCAATATATGGTCCTCAAAGTTAATAACCTCATTGTAAGAACTGAGTAGCATAATTAATTCGTGGCGTGCACTGAGTTCATGAGAAACCACCACTGCACATTCTAAGATATGCTTGCGTAGGTACGTACATAGCAACAAAAACGAAAGATAGAAGTGAGCACTGTCATTTTTATCTTCGCTTTCAAAGCTACAACAAAGCATTTCAGCAAAATTTGGAAATCAAATGGAGCAGTTATTGTTTTCTTCCTTCTAATTTCCAACTTACGAAAGCGTTTTCAAAAACATTCTTGCTATGTCCAAGACCAATCCTGCTCTAACCGCTTTAGATTGCCAACTTGCTGTATAGATTCAAGATAACATAAAAAAAGTTTAATATATATGGTGATCAAGAAAGTAACATTTGTTGACTAGTATTACTCGTCTTTATTGCGTGTAGAAAATGACATTTCAACTACACCGAAAACATACCATTAGGTAAATAGTTTTGGAATTGAAAAATTTTTGGCTCCTCCTGGTAGCGTTGCCAGTGCGACGCCGAGAGGAACCAGGAACGGTTCTTCGAAGAGCGTTCCCATCGGCATCGCTCCTGGGATCCGGAGCCAAGAACGGTTCTTAGAAATTGGGTCTACATATCAAGGTGGTGCCAATGAATTATGCAATCTCCAAGGAGGCGCAGAATACAAGCACATGAAAACAGGATTCAAATTGATGACGATAGAACAAAGTTAAGGGAAACTATGATGCAACTTAAACATCTTTCTCAAGCAAACTCCACAAATTTGGGACCAGCACTAACCGCTGCAGTGAAAAAAAATGATCCGAAAGAGATGAACACCTGGCAAGCAGCACATCAACAACACAACCTAACAAATACCATAAATAGAATGCCTTAATTTAGCTCACTATGGTCCAGGCATTAATAAATAAATAATCATAGCCAATCGGGTTTGCCAATCTATCAAACACTCATTATACATGAGGATGCTTAATGTTTGCAACACCTGATATAGCAATATAAACAACATGTAAATCTAACCATCCATCAAGATTATATAGCTATATTTTTTTTTATGACTTTTAATCTAAGGGCCCACATCAAATATAATTGACACGAGTAGCAGATATTGCTGATTTTAATATTTCTCATTATATACATCTAAAATTATTATATTTTAAGAAAAATTAATTGTCGTGCAACATTCTTAGTTTAGAAACACCCAACTTAAGTCTCAAATAATAGAAATATGCACTTATAAATGCAAAAATTAGAACCGTGCTTTTATGAAACTGTACCATGAATACTTGATGCACACCAAACAATATCTTATAGAAGTCCCATAAATTAACCAGTCTCAGTCAAAATACTTGCAGTTTGACATTAGAAGATTTTTCTTGAAGACGCAGGAAGGCACAACTAGAAGACTGCTTATAATCTCTAGACAGCCTTGATAGAACAGTAACACGAGTCACTTGAAGTAACCAACCCACAAATAGCTCAATATCCACTTACCAAATTACAAAAGAGTCCATAGACTACGCCAGAACATTAATCATATATAACTGCATTTGATAAACTAAAACTAAAGAATGAAATGAAGATAAAATATGGAAGGCAACCACCAGACAAAGCAACTCAAAAATATCAATATAATCATAAAAAGCACATGAATCAATAGAAAGCTACAAGAACAATCATTTATAAATGCAAGTAATTAATTAATTATAGCCCACAGACACAGACAAACGGAATCAATACAAATACAAAGGACGAGCAAACGCAGGCATATGAAACGTACATCTGGTATGATGCCGGCGGCTGCTTCACCTTCTTGAAATAGCGGACGAGCCGACGGGCATGGCTCTCCACCAGCAACAGACGGAACTTGGAAGCCTTGTCCGTCCTATTCTTACTAAGGTGTCGGCGAATTCGCTTCGCCTTCGTCACCGTCTTCGTCAGCTCCTCTGGTTCCGCCGGCGCCAACCCTACGAATACGATCATGATCGAACCAGCAGTAATCAACCAAACAGCACCAAAGCTCAAAGACACCAACAAAACCACTGGAAACACGAAGAAATGAGTACGAACACGACCGAAAACCCTAGACCTAAAAAAGCTAGCAACAAACAAAACCGCAGATCGGAAAAAGAACCGTGACATTTGAGGACCCGAAGGATCTTGTTTCCGGTGATGCGCACAACAAGCGAACCAACACCGTGGACGTCGCGGAGGGCGGCGCCGATCTTCGACGGCGGAATGCCTATCTTCCCCAGCTATCACATCCTCTCCTCGATCTACACCTCCAACAACAACAACAACAATCAAACAAAACACCCCACCACCATGCCACCAACGCCAACCACAACAACAAACCACAAAACCGGGCGAAGGAGATCAGCTCACCTGACGAGCATTCACCCTCTCAGCCATTTCGGCAGAGTCCGCTTGTGAGGATACGCCGACTTCGAAATCCCCCTCCTAACAAGACGCCAAAGAGATCATCAAGAAAGGAGCTAATTCAGAGAGTGGTACAAGGAGGCACGTACTAGCGATGTAGAGGGCGAATGTTCTAGCTTTTACTTACCCCCTGCTGTAAATGCGGCCCATGACGGCGGCGGCGGAGGTGGAGGCGGAGCTTGCCGGAGAGCGAGAAGACGGTTTTCCTCGCCTTGTGAGGGGGTTTGTTGGGAGGGGACAGTACGGAACTGTTGCAGAGTACGGATATTTCGGGGTCGGCTCCGTAGGGTTCGGGTGAGTGGTTAGCCAATGATGGTTTGACACGTTAGGGGCGGTGAATGGGACGTGGAGGCGACGTGTTTTGTTTTGATTGGCTTTTGCTCGGGGGGGAAATCGTGGGTTGGTGATTTTGGATTTTGTTTTCGGCGGGAAAGGAAATGGGGGGATTGGTGGGCCGAGCTTGATTCGATATGGATAGGTGTGGGCTTATTGGGTGGTCAGACACGTAAGGCCCATTAAGGTTGGTCTCGGCTTCTTAATGTATTATGGGCTTTGGTGACAACTCCATAATCACCTTTTCGAGGCCGACGTTGTTAATAGCTCTACGGAACAAACACTCCCCATTTTTTATGAAAAAGAAAAATGCATTAGTCACTTACAAAAATAAATTGAATTGAATAAATCAAGATACAAGAACAATTTCTTCAATCAATAAACTTTCAAAAAATGGTGAATATCAAGTTTAATTTTTCATAAAAGAAATTAGTAAAAGGAACATTTTAGAGAGAATTTTAGTCTTTCCCCCCTAAGTTTCGTCAAGACGTCCATTTCAATTGAATATAATTTTGCTCCCTAAATCCAATGTTTTGGAAAGTTTTAAGGGAAAATCGAAGAGTATTATATATTGGAAAATTTTTCTTTTCTTTTTTTTTTAACAAAAAAAAACGTATCCAGCACAATTTATCAGCACTTTGGGCCCGAACAAGTCAATTGCCTGTAGGGTAAAATGTTGTATAAGTCTCTCCCTTAACCATTAGCTCCAGGCCCCCGAGGGGACAATAAAGTCTCTTCCTAACCTTTGGAAAAGTAGTGTCCATAATGTTCATCTTTTGATGGATTGCTACTTCTTCCTAAAGATGCAGCGAATGGACACCCAAACTCATCTCTATCACAGATTTGTTGTTCTCATAAAAAATTTACGTCTATAATTTTTTTTTCTAGCTCTTCTAGTGGGTCTAACCAATGAACATCAACAAGATTTTCTTTATGTGAATGAGTTACCATCTAGCAATTTGAGTTGGGTATTCAAAGCTTGACGATGACATTGCCTATACCCCCTTGTTTCCCCTCTTTCATTGTGCTGCCACGCTCACCTTCGATAGCTGCGGAGCTTTGCTTTTCTGGAAATCAAATTACGTCCTTCCCCAGTGGACAAAAACTACTGAAAGACACCAGAATTGCAGCTTTTTCTTTTCCCGCCCCCCTTCTTTGTCTCTCATTCATAGCCTATATGTATCTAGAAGACCCATCAACAGATACCAACATCTTACTTCTACTACGCTTACAACCAATGAAAATTTCCAAGGACATTCAAGTTTTAAAACATCACAAGCATGAAATGACTATAAATTTTATCAATCATGAAACATTCTTTCACAAATCAGGATGCCTGTTTGCCACCCTCAGGGTCCTATCCACGTCCCACTACCATTGATTATAGTGAGAATACTTTCCAAAAGCTTGCACCCTAAACAATACGACAACTTCGAGAGAATCATTCTATGAAAAGAAAGAGAATGCACATTATTCAACCACAGAGATCATACTTTTGCATAGCTTCCCCCGCCATTTCCGCCAGGCTCTCCTCGTTTTGGCAACCTTGGCAAATATAGAGAAAAGAACTTCCAAGTTCGTCGTCGATGCAGACCCATATTGGACATTTTGGATCGATATGGTCGGTGCATATCCATGGTTGTTTTAGACCTTGCCTACGCAAAATGGTGGTGGGCAATGCACCTAAAGATCTTTCACAGGTTTACTTCACTCCAGTAACAACAAAGAGAAAAAGAACAAAAAGTAGAACAGATATACCTGCTGATAACCATAGGGAAAATGTTTAAGCAGAAATTGATTGCCAAAATTTTTTTTTTTTTAAAAAAGATGAGATGTTTTCAAATTCCCCACTGTTAGAAAAATGCTATCTAAAAAGCTGCAATATGATAGTAGTAGTTGTATACGGCATTCAACACATTTCAATTCCTACGAGGGAAGCAAACAGTAACTTACCACCGAGAACAACTACATAGCAGATAGCATGAAAGAACACCACTTACCCACTCACAATGTATTATACCTGTGGATAGGGAAGAAAAACTAAACGACATACAAGATGCCCAACAACCAGGGCACTTGAAAAGAACCGTAGCACATTTGAGCTTTATCTTTGTTGATGCAGCATCCATATGAGGAATACCAGATGTTGAAGTAACAGTTGCAGGCTAAAGCTCTATATCATAAGGTGTATTAAACCGCTTTTACAGTAAAATTTGGAGGCAGATGAAGCATCATCACAACAGACTGTCCGTTCTTGCAGGAAGTCTTCGGAAGAAGTTAAGAGGAACTGAAGGGAGCTTATGGCGGAACCTAGGGTGCCTCAGGACGTAAAGCCCTGTGATGAGGGCTACAACTCGGAAGGGTGTCACGTAGAGTACAATGGCTGCAACCAAACAGAATGTAACAAACAGAGCTGTGGCTCTTGGATCTCTCCAACTTAGTAGAGACTGCAACCTTTCCCCTTGCGTGGCCAAATCACCAACCACCGTTTGTATCCTCCCAGCAACACTCCTGAGGCGATCGTACCTCATCCTCACAACATCAGACGGTTTCGATGTTGGGAATGTATCAAATTCTTCGTCTAACTCATCAGGATGAACATTCTCAGCATGAGACAGACGAGTGTCCATGTGTGGAGGATGCCTCGGCCTCCAACGGTAATACCAAATTCCAATCAAGAACAAATAGAGAAAGATGGTAGGCAGTATCAGCTCAGGGTACAGAACCAGGATCAGGAAGAGAACATGAATTAGAACAGTAGTTAGCGGGTTCCTCCAATGGCATATCTGATCAAACCACCTTCCCACAGCTACTAATCCGCCCAAAACATTCATGATTCTAAAGAAATTAGCTTTGCTTTTCCGCATGCTCCACATATGGGAAGTCATGTCCAACATGTACTCAACCACCTCTTTTTTAAGGGGAGGCTCAGCTCGGCTCAACCTTACGGAAACAATCTGAGTTGCCTGGTGTCTCAAGATATCAAGTTGAGAAACAGACAATGGATGAAGGTAATGCATTTTTGGAAGCAGTGGCTGAGAATAAATATGCATCATGTTAAGCAATGACGAGCAAGTAAACCTCACTGCCAACTGTAGCTCTCCCATCTTCTTCACGCCTGATTGATGGAGGGCCAGAAGCGGATATGAGTGAGTGTAAACCCTGTCAGTTTCAAGGGTTGAAAGTCGAATTCTCACCTTACCAATCCTAGAATCCTTTCCAGGCCCAGATCCTTTATCGCCATGCAAATGGCAATTATCAAACACTCCAATTGTAATAACAGTACAAGGATCAAATACCTCCCAAGTATACTGCTCGTTCCACTTTGGAGTAAAGCTGTCTATGATTGTCCTCGTTCGAACCCACTTCTGCCCATATTTGGCAACACAATATGCATCTGCAGTTCCGTGCCCATCCTTTGTCTTCATGGGTAAAAGACCTTGAGCGTTCAAAATTCCCACCTCCAGAACTCCAATGCCTTGTTTCCATAGTTGTTTTTCCGTTGGCCGCAGATCACTACTGTAGTGAGTCGACTCATCCAGCACATGATAACCACCTTCCAAGCAGATCCTCAAATGAATTCTACTCGCAAACTTGATTTCCTTCTTCTTTTCACCGTCCACAATAACATGCTTCTCGAGATTGTACCACCTTGTATTGACAGCTTTGTTGTCCAACCTTCTATCTACATTCTGCAGAGGAATCACACATTTGCCAAGGACCTCATCTTTGTTAGGTCCTACTCTATCTTCCACACTCAAAATCAAGTGTTCCTCAAATGGTTGGGCAGCCACAAAGATCAGGTCCTCATTCCACAACGGATGTATTGACCGACTCTGAGAAATCTTGGTCCTGAGAGCTTGATTCCCAATAATGGCTTTCACAAAAACTTCCGGGTACCGACCCTTGTCACTTGGCTGCAAGTCCTGAGCCTCAATAATGTTGACTCGTAGATACCAAAGCTTGGGAGAGAGATACACTTTTGATCGGATACTCGCAAGGCCATCACCGTGAACGGCCGCAGCATCAGAGTGCCAGGCCTCAGGGAAAGCTTCATCTGCCTGAGTACCCCACCAAACAGCCAGCATTACCTCTCCCTTCACCTTATCCCCCTTCCTATCCTCGAGCCTATACCACTGGGGAGCCAAAGGGCTATCAGGAGGCACCCGCTTGGGCACCTCGCTGAGATCAAACATGACCCTCCCAATAACATCATCCTTCACCAAGTCCTTGTCCTTCACCATCACCTCCACCACAGAGGACTGCAACCGGTCCTTGGAGAAGGCGAACACCTGATTCCACTCAGGGTTAGTCTTTTTCTCAAAATGCCTGGTCGTACCCTTGTAGTTCCCGAGCTTCACCTCCACATAAGGGTCACAACTCCCGGTAACATCCTTGGCAGGGAGGTCCCTGGCCTTGACCACCCTCACATACAAGTACTGCATCGACTCCACCAGGTCATAGGTGGTGGTGAGCTTGTCGCCGGCGAGCCCACCG
>JAVDBV010085359.1:0-16059 GCA_032619315.1 Piper longum | reverse complement strand
CCCCCCCCCCCGCTTATGTGCTTTCCAGCTTCATCAGCAGTGTGAAGATAGAAATGTCCTGCGATATGTTTACTATTATTTAGCTAGGATACTGGCTGACAGTGGTGGTCAAGGAGTGGGTGATGGTGGCGGTATACCAACTCCTAACTGGGATGCTCTTGCTGACATAGATGCTGTTGGAGGTGTCACGAGAGCAGATGTTGTCCCTCGTGTGGTGGCGCAACTGAGTGCAGAAGCTTCAAACTCTGATAATGAAGGTAGTCATTCGGTTTTATGTTCACCTGCATACATCTTTTCTAAAACATACTCATCTCGGTTATATTTCAGTGAAGGCTAGTGATTGTTTTTATTGCTGAAAACTGCATGAGTTTAAGCTTACATCTCATTCATTTTTTGAAGTTCATACACAGAGACTCGCTGCTCTTAAGGCCCTTACTTTCGCTCCATCAGGCAGTCCAGAAGTGTTAACCAAGCTATATGAGATAGTGTTTCAAATTCTTGAGAAGGTGGGCTCATGTTGAGGTTAACAATTTTCAATGGAAGTAATTCAGTGGTTTTCTTGTCTTTTTCTCTGTCCAAGTCATGAATTTGATCTTGTGGGAATTTTGGGTGTCAGGTTGCTGATGCCAAACAGAAAAGAAAGAAGGGCATTTTTGGCAAGCCAGGTGGTGACAAAGAGGTGCATGTGAAACTAAAATAAAGTTGTTGTTTGGTTTTTCAAATGAATTTTTGCTGAATTAGAATGTTCTTTTGGATATTGAATTTTTGAAATATTGTTTTTTTTTTGTTTTTATTGTGCATTGCATCATGCTTAGAATACTTTATGATTGAAAATATGATGAATTCATATGATCATATTCCAAACTTTTCAGTCTGCTCGTGGCAAATTTTTACTATTATCTCTTTGTGGGGATACTTTTCATCTGACCTCTTGCATAAACCATCTAGTCACGAGCTTTTTGGATTCAAATTGTTGTCTTTTTTAAGATGTGTTGTTTATATATCCTTGTTGTTATTAATCATGTGGTTTGAGAAGGCACTCTGATTTATACAATTTGTTCTTGTCGACTTCAACACCATAAAGCATGTTAGTGAAGACTTCTATTGTCTAATTTATGCAGTATATTATCCAAAGCAACTTACAATATGTGGCAATTAGTGCTCTGAGGAGGCTTCCTCTAGATCCAGGAAATCCAGCATTCCTGCACCGAGCCATCCAAGGGTAAGCCATTCTTCAGTTTTGAAGGGAGCCAAAATCGTTTTGCTTGCCATTTATGTTTCAGTTTTATCTCATCCTAATTGGGTTATACTGATGTATTTGTTTTTCAATGGCAATGGGCATGTGTTCTTCAGTTTTATCAAGATTAAATGGCTCTATTGTTGATGTTCAGCTGCTAAGAGGAAGTGTATGGTTGGTTGCCCTGTATTTGAGATATTTTCATAGATTCATTGTTGCCATTTGAAAAGGCTTTATTTGGCAGTAGTAGGCTGCATATATGGGGATGCTTTTAGTGGTGCTACTGGGCGAAGTTCCTCATCTTAACGAGCTGAAGCTCTCCATGGTATTTCCTATGTTTGGCATGCAAAACCTAGCAATCAATGGACGTAGTGTTTTGAGTGTCTTGAAATGATTGGAGGAGAACCCGGTTTTAACAGTTAAGCATGTGAACTTGCTTACAAGGGCCTTCAATATTTTGGCCATTTAAATGGGCATAATAATTTCCAATGTTTGATTAGTGGTTTTAACTTGTTAGAAGTGGTGGTTTAATAGTGCCGAGTCCCCCATAGTCAATGTTGCAACTTCAGAACTTCAGCCTTTGGCTTGTGTGATGACACCTCTCATCAGTTTGAGCTGGAAGTTGATTTCATTGAAATTTTGAGCCAACAAAAGTGAAACAAAATGGTATTGGTTTAACTGATCAGTTGGGGGTTCCTTTTTTATGTTGGCTTATTATGAATTAGTCCTATTATTAACATATTTCTTTTATGGGTTTGATGTACTTGGAGTAGAATCGCGGATGATATAGTATTAGATTTAGTGAATATCTCGTATTAGAACTGTGTTGTTCTTCTATATATTGTATTCTCTAATTTTCTATATTATAATTAGGGCTGCTAATTGAGTGAGCTAGTTTGCGAGCATTTAGCGTTTGGCATGGTTCGACTCGACCCGAAAATCAACAATTAAATGCTCGAACTAGAACTCGAATTCTAAGAGCCGAGCTTGAGCAGGGTTGTATTCGACTCGACTCGACTCGGTTATAACTCGAACTCGACTCGTTAGTTCGACTCGAACTCGACTCGTTAGTTCGACTCGAACTTGACTTGATAAAATAATATAATAATATAATTTTTATATTATATATATATACTAATAAGTTTAATTATAACTAGTTATATTTATTTATTTACAAGAGACTAGCAAAGAAGTGAGATAGTTGAGATGGTAGGTGTTCAAGTCATTGACCCTTGGTCAAGGTTGTGGGTTTAAATCACGCCAATTGCATGTTTTTAATTGAGTTACGACTTGTATCGAATTGGTTTTGAGCTCATGAACGAGCTGGGTTCGAGCTCGAAAAATTAAACAGTTTAAGTTTATTTGAGCTCGAACACGTAAAAAGTATTCGAGTCGATCTTGAGCATGTATGTTCAAAACTTGTTTGATCTCGAGTCGAATTCAAACGAACTTCAAACTATTCGAGCCGAGCTTGAACACAAGTAAAACTCAGCTCGCTCGCTCGTTTAGCACCCCTAATTGTAATGGTGTTGTTCACCACCAATAGATGGACGAACTATTTTTAATAGATGGGCCATATGTTTCTCCTCTATGATGCCTACCACGAACAATATAGGAAAGGTCACTTCCGCTTTTTCATGTCAGCTTATTCATCTGGTCATAATTTTGACTGCTAGCTTTTTCCTCCGCAGGATTTCTTTTTCTGATCCTGTAGCTGTGAGGCATTCCTTGGCGATCATTTCAGATTTGGCTACAATGGATCCCTATTCAGTGGCCATGGCATTAGGTTTGTACATGTTCTTTGCACTTGTTGGTCCAGTTATATATATATATATATATATATAGCTTCTTGCTTATATGAAAACTTTGATTATTATTGTCATTTTGGTCATTTTCATTTTCAATCTCGAAGTTATTTGGTGTAATTGTTGATGCAGTGCATCTTATAGAGTGTTTTATTCTATGAGTTTTGTATTAAGAGTTTGTATTTCATTCATAATTATTTGCAATTTTGCATATATTTTTAGGTAATTTTATTAAGTTTGGGTTTTTTTTCATTGATTAGGTATAAATTATACTTTTCTGTTGTATTTGGATTTTTACTTAAATGAGAGATTTGTTGAGGGCCTTTGTTCGTTCTCTTCTTTATTGTATATATCATTATCCATCTTTTTGTCATATCTTTTATTGTTTTTGTTTATTCCCTTTCCTACCTTGAATCAATTGCATCAACTGCTTTAGCGGGTGCAATTGATTGGGTTATTAAGCCTTTCTTTACAGACTAGTTAGGCATTGCTGAACTTCTACTTATTTTTCCTGCAAGAAACTGTTAATAATCTCGCTTGGATGGTTTTAAAGATAGTGCTCATATATATTCTAGTTCACATTTCTAAAGCTTATATATGCTTCACTTAAATGAGCATATTTTTTTTGTCTTTTCCTCCGTTTGAGTTTGTGAAGGATAAATAATCTTATGGTAGCACTAAGATGTCGCAATTTGTTTTATTTGTGTTTTGAATGCTTACTAAGTTTGTATTCCCTCTCTACGCAGGAAAAGTTGCACTTCCTGGAGGTATTTTTTTTATTTTTCAGTCAGCCTTCTGTTATATTGCATAGATCAAGGCAGCTTTGCATATTGTTGATTGAAGATTGACGATCATAAGATCGGCTTCTGTTCTATTATTGGAGTGAAGCAAGCACATCAGTTTTTGTGTTGATGACAATATGTAGACCGAGAATTTTGTGTTGCTGACCGAGAATTTTAGGGATGACATGTTGATGACAATAAACCATTAATATGTGACTCAAGATGAGTACTCAATTTTTAAAAGAAAAAAAAATTTAACCTTCTGATTGGCCCACCCCATTTTGGTTTGGCTACAAATCTATTTTTGAGGACAAAAGAAATAAATTTTGTAACATTGATTTTGACTTTGTACTTGCTTAAGCGAACACATGGTTTTGTGACTAAAAACGAATAATACCACGAACAGGCCCTTTGCAGGATGTTCTCCATCTACACGATGTTCTTGCTAGGGTCTCTCTTGCTAGATTATGTCATACGATATCTATTGCTCGTGCCTTAGATGGTAAGTTCATTTGTTATTTCTGGTGTTGAATTGAATATTTAGTCTTGCATTTGTTTACTCATTTGAATATTTGGATGTACATGCATGTTTTATCTATTTATTCTTAGATATGTGACAGCCTTGATGCACTCTCATGTACAGAAAGGCCTGATATTAAAGCTCAATTCAACTCTGTTCTCTATCAGCTTCTTCTTGATCCCAGTGAAAGAGTGTGCTTTGAAGCAATATTATGCATATTGGGCAAAGTTGACAACTCGGAGAAGTACATACAAGATGGATAAAGTTCCTTACTTTTTAATCTTGTCGCTGCATTGAACAGCTGACTTTCTTCAACCTTTGTCGTTTTTGCCTGTGTTATAGGACTGAGGATCGTGCATATGGCTGGATAAGATTGACAAAGGAAATTCTCAAGTTACCTGAAGCCTCTTCTGTACCAGCAAGTGATGGACAACCAAAGGATGGGGTCCCATCAAAACCTGCCAAGGGAAAGGCATCATCAAAAACAAGGCACCCCCAACCTCTCATTAAACTTGTAATGCGAAGGTTCAAAGCTTTTAGACGATCATAGTTCATTTTACCTTTGACTCAATCACCCTTGTGCAAAAAACTCCTTAATGGCCACTTCTTTTCACTGTTTACTTTGGTGACGCACAATGGCATGTGCAAGTTTTGCTCTTCGTCTTTATTTTTTTCACGTCTACAGGCTGGAGAGTTCCTTCCGAAGTTTCTCCAGACCTGTGCTTCATGCTGCTGCTAGAGTAGTTCAAGAGATGGGGAAAAGCAGAGCTGCAGCATATGCCTTAGGTTGTGATATTGATGAAGGAGCGTATATCCAATCATACGCAGATAGTGTTGACTCAATTGAGCAAGATTTGGATGAAAGTTCCAAGCCAGATGGTACAGGTGTAGAAACTACAATTTTATACAAGTGTCATTGAGTCAATTTTAAATAAAATAGTTGAATATGGAATTTTAAATAAAATAGTTGAATTTGGTGATAAAGTAATTAATTTACCTTTTCACCCTTCAATGACTAGAGAGTTATTATTTCGGTTCTTTTTGATACCTGAAAGCTGCTTTCGTGAGCGTATTTCTATTCTTACCGAAACCTGAATAGTGCTGTCACAAACAAATTAGCAGTGAGGCTTCTCTGTGATTATCTTCATGACATCCACCTTAATTGTATGTTGAAATATGTTTGACTTTATTGCTCCTTTTGAACCTTTTTATAGCAAGTCAAACAAAGGCTTCCTCTGTATCAAATGGAACACTTGGAGGAAAGGATACTATTGCAAGCTTGTTAGCCTCATTAATGGAAGTTGTTCGCATAACTGTGGCATGTGAATGTGTCTATGTGCGGGCAATGGTAATGAAAGCACTAATTTGGATGCAAAGCCCACAAGAATCTTTTGAAGAATTAGAATCCATTATTGCTTGTGAGCTATCTGATCCGGCTTGGCCGGCCGCATTACTTAATGACATTTTGCTGACACTTCATGCTCGGTTCAAGGTTTGTTTTACTTGTGCGTTGAAGGCCCTGCAAAAGATCCACGCTGACATATCTGTTTGGTTTTCATTTTAAATGTTTATTACAAGTCCATTGAAATTTCAGGCAACACCAGATATGGCAGTAACTCTTCTTGAAATTGGAAGAATTTTTGCAACCAAAGTGCCTGGGAAAATAGATGCTGATGTGTTACAACTACTATGGAAGGTATGCTCTATTTCAACTTCCGAGCATGATTAAATATTTTACATCCAAATGTGGACATAGTAAGCAATCTCTTTTAAGTGTAAAGTAGATGGCATGAGAACTGTTATAGATTAATAATGGTCACGTGTCCATATCAAACCTTCTATTGAAGTTACCGAATTGCATTTATAACTCTTTCCAATGTCAGGTCCACTGCTTGCTGTTTTCATTAACCTTTGACATTTGTGTTCCTCTTCTCTTTGCGTAAACTGTCCACGGTCATTGTACAGAAGAAGGAAATAAAGTGACGGCAACATCTATCATTTTTTGGGTGGCGTCAATTGCATTGTAATACTAGTGCCTTGTGTAATTGAACTAGAATAAGAACTACGTTTTATATAGATAGATATCTCACTCACCAAAGGAGAAGACACTAAATAGGTTATCAGCCAGATTCTATGTTCTAAGTCAGATTGCCACTTATTCAATACATATGCACTGCAGTAGGATTTTGGACCTTGGACATGAGTTTTCAATATTCATATTGCTTTTGTCCCCTAAGATTTTGGTACGAGCAAGTGGAAAATTTATTAATTGGAGTTGTATGATATCTGGAAAAGGTCATTTGCACTTCTCTTAAGCTAATAATTGCTTATACAGAGTTCCATTAATCTATATGTACTTCATTTTATCATTTGAAGATATGCTATTCATCGATATTTTGTGCATCAACCATATTAAAGAAATATGCACCTGATATACTTTTTTTGCTCCTTATTAAGCTATTACAGAACTTTGTACTGTGAAGTATCATAATAGGAAATATATTACAGAACTTCCTAGGATTTAGACAGTGGAAGCTGTATGAGAAACATAGAGAACCAATAGCAAACGTCCTAACCTTAAGACTCAACATTAATGCTAAGCTAGACTTTCTGACATTCTGGAATTATGAAGTGAACCTCTAGGAAAGAAAAACAGAAAGCACGAAACTATAGTAGAAGACAGAAGCTAAATACTTTTGCAAGTGAGGTGTTATGAAATACAATATCAAAATGTCAAGCATTATGTTTTCTAGAGTCTACATGTAAGTGATAACATCCACAATAAGCAAGATCTGACAAAGTGGGCAATAATTTGAGTAGCGGATAAACCAAGTATTAGAAAGTAATCAAACCTGGTCTTGGAAAATCAGTATCTGCAATTAATAGTATGTATTACTCAAATGGAGATATAGATAGCTAAGTGCAGAAAATCACTTTAGTGCACTCATAAATTCCTTTTTAAAACAGCATAATTCCATTTTGAGGTGACAGAAATAGTACCTTTTCATATAAATTATTTTTCAAAAAGAAAACAACATAATTCCTACTGAGGTTACAGGAATAATAATTTATGTCTTAGAAATATATAGATCAAAAGAACAAGAACGAAAAATTGTATCCATTTTATTTTGTAATTCTGGAGTGCACATTGACAGGTAAATTAGTTATTGATATTTGTTAAGTAGATATGACAACAAGGTAAAGAGTGCAGTTTCATGTCAACACAACAAATGACAGAAATCTGAGATTTTTAATAGTATCTAATATCAAATTGTAAATTCTATAGCATTGGGCAGGCAATGGGAACGAAGTTATAGATACTATTACGCAGAGAAATTAGATCGTGGGGGGCATATTAAGCAACCCCTTAATCCTTGTTAAATGTAACATATGCATTGGTGTATTAAAGAAATCATTTGTAGGTTTGCTGAGAAGGCTGCTTCTTGCAAGACATTTAACTGATCATGTGGAGACTTATTATTCTAAAAAGTATTAAATTTATGCAGGTTTCTAACTTTACATTTTCAAGAGCTTGATGGACTAGTATACGAAAGCTACTATAATCTGCAGGATCACCCTTATTGGGATACCTATTTCTGTGGTTGTATTGGCGAAGAAAAAAGAGAAGACTTGTTACATTTTCAGCTTTTTTCCATTCTGAGGGAATATAATGCTAAGCACAAATCATAAAATGTTTTTAATCCTCCGAGTTGTCAAGGTCGTATATCCAAAATTTCTTACTACTGTGGGGTTCAATACCTTCTTCTTTGTCGTCAACCTGCTCCCAAAGAATTGAGGTGTTCAATATAAAAAGTGTATAGATTCCACCTTTTAAATCAAAATATGGATATATGCAGCTCTTATTTTTCCTAGACAATATATGAAGCTGTTCATATTGTGTTATCTTTGTATGAACCTTCTTATCTTAAATATTCTTTGTGACTTTAGACATGCCTTATTGGTGCTGGACCAAGCGGGAAGCACACTGCTTTGGAGGCAGTGACTATTGTTCTTGACCTTCCTCCACCCCAGCCAGGATATATGGCAGGCTTTACATCAGTAGATAGAGTTTCTGCATCAGATCCAAAATCAGCTTTGGCATTGCAAAGACTTGTTCAGGCAGCAGTATGGCATTTACTCTCCTTTTTTCTGGTCATTTTTACATGCTTTCAAATTTAATAATTTGCATGTCACAAATCCTATACTACATTCACAGGTATGGTTTCTTGGGGAAAATGCAAATTATGCTGCATCAGAATATGCTTGGGAATCTGCTACTCCCCCTGGTACTGCGTTGATGATGTTAGATGCTGACAAAATGGTTGCTGCTGCTAGTTCTCGAAATCCTACCCTTGCTGGTGCTTTAACTAGGCTTCAGAGGTGTGCATTTAGTGGGAGTTGGGAGGTAGAGTTATTCTGACCTTATTTCTATTTATCCTAAATTTGCAGATCTGAATGGTCTTTAGTTTTTTCCCTTATGTTGCCGCTATTTGTTTATTATGAAGTTTAGGTTCGAATTGTTGCCGCTCAGGCTCTTACAACTATAGCTGTTCGATCAGGGGAGCCTTTCAGGTTGCAGATTTACGAATTTTTACATGCTTTATCACTTGGAGGAGTGCAATCACAATTCTCAGAAATTCAGACCAGTAATGGAGAATACCAAGGTGCCAGTGGCACCGGTCTTGGTTTTTTACTGAGTCCTATGATAAACATTCTTGATGAAATGTATAAAGCACAAGATGATTTGATCAAGTAAGGATGTTATAAATATGTTACCTTTTGTTCTACTGGTAAGTTTTAAAGTGTCTGCAACCTTTCTTATGTTTATAATTATTTGCTTCCTCACTGATGCAGTGATATGCGCCATCATGATAATAACAAACACGAGTGGAGTGATGAAGAACTCAAAAAACTCTACGAGACTCATGAGAGGCTTCTTGATCAGGTTTCAATGTTCTGTTTTGTTCCAAGAGCAAAATACCTTCCATTGGGGCCTATAAGGTGAGTCTGATTGACTAAATTATTGATCTAGCATAATGGCTTATGGTATTGTATCTGCTGTTCAATATCTTCATTGTAATCACTCTGCTGCAAATTTAACACTACTTTGTGTTTGTTTTTTTACTCCAGCTTAAAGCTTATCGACATATACCGCAATAGACACAATATTAGTGCATCAGCTGGTTTGAGTGATCCAGCTGTAGCAACAGGGATATCAGACCTTGTTTATGAACTTAAACCAAAGCCCAAGGAACCACAGACGCTAGATCCAGACCTTGTTAATGCCTGGGCAGCAAACCTGGATGATGGTTTGTGGGGAAGCAGTGCACCAGCTATGGATCGGGTGAGAAACCAATTTTGTCTTTTAGCACGAAGCAGAATGCACTATTTTGTCTTTCTGCACTGAACTCATTTGTATAAATAAGTTGGATCATGGAATCCAATTTCTCAAGTTGTGGCAAGATCCATCTCAGCATGGTGCTGACATAAAAATTTAAGACAATCACGAGGATTTCATTTTCTTGGGTTGCAAGTCATTTTTCAGCTTTCAAGATTTTCTAATGATGCAATTGATTACCATGGCATGTTGCATGTGTACATGAGAATATCACACGCCAGGGTTTGCAGTAGTTATGCATTCCATAGGTATACCTCCCAGTAAAGATCGGTGCACCAATTACTGCTGTAAAATCAAATTTACTGTGTTTCTAGTCTAACACTTCCGAGGGGAATATATCGTCTTTCTTTTCTCTCATATTTGACACATGCTCTTTACTTAAATTTGCGCATAATGAACTTGTTTTAAATGCTTTTCCAGGTTAATGAATTTCTTGCTGGTGCTGGAACAGATGCTCCTGATGTTGAAGAGGAAAATATCACCTCCAGAGCATCAGTTACTTATGATGATATGTGGGCAAAGACACTGCTAGAAGCTGATGAGGCTGTGGTATGCATAGATGGAATGCAGCACATCCCTGACAACAGTTATCATTAATTTGATGAATTCTTTGCATCTTAATGCTTTCTCACTTTTTCTAGGAAGATGAGGCCAGATCTTCTGGAGCTTCTTCTCCCGAATCTACAGGATCTGTTGAAACTTCCATATCCTCCCATTTTGGCGGCCTGAGCTATCCCTCATTGTTCTCTTCTCGTCCATCTGGCTATGGGGTTGCTCAGCAAAGAGTATGCAACCTAGATCTATGCAATGTTACTGTTATGCATTATATTTTAAGGCATCACAGTGCGAAACCACTTCTTTTTTATAAATTTTTACTGATTCTGTTGCTTTGCTTGTAAATTTTGTGCTTTATATGTGTATAATGCAAAATAACTATTGTCCGATTCATAGTATTTCCTTTTGTCAAGATATAGTTGATTAGCAAAAACTATAGCAGATTGAATTTTTTATCTGGTAAAGAAATAAATTAATCACTATCTTGGCTGAGACAGGAAAGCAGAGGGGCTTCCAATGTAAGCAGATTTGGCAGTAACTCAGCCAGTGGTCCATCATCAATATACGAGGGTTCAGGATCTCCGGTTAGTTAAATAACTTTAAAGTGACCCGTTTAACCCCTTCATTTATGATCATGCTTTAAGCAATAGTTTAATCTTTTCCAGATCAGAGAAGAACCATCATCATTTACGTCATCTGACATGCTGAGATCTGAATCATTTGTTAATCCGTTAGCGGCGCGTGGTGCTATGAGTTCTGGGTCCTACTCAATGGATGATGGCAAATCTTCGGAAACGTCTAGGTCTGGAAAAGCACTTTATGACTTCTCTGCTGGAGGAGATGATGAGGTAAGATGATTTTTGAAGCTAAATTGATATTAGCGTAAGACATATTTCATGAATTAATATGCAGTATACCATAATGGTTAGAAGGTAAAACAAGGTAGAACAATTCTTTGTACATATATATTTCTTGTTAATGTCTGGTCTTTGCTTTGAGTATATTGGGATTTTCCCTATGCAGCTGAACTTGACAGCAGGAGAAGAGGTTGAAATTGAAGATGAAGTTGATGGATGGTTCTATGTGAGTATTTTGGAAACTGTGGCTCCATCTTTTAGAGCCACAAAAAGCTGGCATATTCTATATCATCTTATGCATCTTTGCATCATTGTAGGTTAAAAAGAAGTGGCCTGGGAGTGATGGGAAAATGGCCGGTTTAGTTCCAGTTCTTTATGTTAGTCAGTCTTGATACAGTATTAAGCAGATACACCAATCCTGTGAATTTCACTGTTCTTGCGATTAGCGGTGAGCGTTATACTTACAGAGGTTTGTTATTCAATGCCATCTACTAACACGGATGTAAGCTAGACGGTGCCGTACTACTGCGTGCATGTTTTATCATTTCTTGCTTGTGTTGTTCCGTGGGAGAGTTACTTGTATCTGGTATAGTTTTCTTCTTCAACTCGCCCCATCGGCTGGTAGGTTTGTTGTTCATGAGTTCTTTTTTATCACTCGTGTACAGTGCCCTGTTTTTGCGACTTTGCATGGATCTCATAAATATCTGTATTTTTGTTTGTTTAAAGTTCAATTTTTCTTGTCACTCATATTTGTTGTATAAACATTTATTTATGCATAATTTGATTATGTCATACTTTTATTTATGGGTGGACTACTTTTTCCATCCCTGCTTAGTGGCTTGATTATTTCTTGAAATCATGACCGATGTGCACTATTGTTGGATGGAAATATTTGATTTGGTGGTTAAAAATGTATATAACCCTAAGAGAGTTCCTCTATAATCTGTCCCTCTATAAATTTATCATGTTTTATGAAGAACCCGTTATCGCCCTTGCCAAATGTGTGTTCACTAGAAGGTGCTTTGGGTAGAATAAATTTTTTGTATTTGGTTCGGCTCGGGTCGTACTCGTTAATTTTGTGTTTGAAAAAATACTCGGCTTAAAATGAATAAACTCGTTGAATGATGAGCAAAGCTTAAGTAAAGAAAGTGTTTAGTTCGGTTTGGCTCAAAACTCAAATTTAATGTGTTCAAATTCGAAAAAATGTTTGATTTAGCTCGGTTCATAAATATTATTAAAGTCACATAAATTTATAATGTTAAAAAAAAAATTAATCTTATATAAGTCGATCACATAAACATTCGTTAGGCTCGAGTTCGGTTCAACCAAACCTAAACATCTTAAATTTTGGATAAATTTGGCTTAGCTTGTTTACATTAAAGTTCGATTTAGCTCGTTTTATATCAGGCCAAATTTAATTATACCCCGTTTAAACCCTACCATATGGTGAAAGGAGAAGAGTTTAAAAATGCAAGCTACAACTCACATAATTTATATGAATTATAGTTTTTATTTAGATCAGTTTACTGCTTCTTACCATTCAAAACTCATAGATAAATAAAAAAAATACATAATAAGTTTAGTATATATTTTTTAGTCAACCCAATACTTATAACTCTTTTATTTAATTATTAAAGTAATTGTAATGATAATTAATTTAAAAATATCTATTAAGCAGTGTTTTTTTAATAAAATTTAAAAGGTCATAATGATGTCAAAAAAATGAAATTTTATTAACTTCCTGTTTATGTAATCTATTTTTCATAAATATAAATATTATTTTGTGAGGCCTATAAAAAAATTTCAAATTAGATGTACAATTCAAACAAGCTATATTAAGTGTAGATCACCTAAATTTTTCCCAAAAATATCTTTTTTTTTTCAAGAATTTATTATGGGGTCATCTCAATCTTTTCTTTTCCATACTTTATTTTTCATTTTTTTTGAAGAGTCATAATGTTTTATGCATCCATTGGACAAAATATCATATTTTACTTCCACAATGCTACACATTATTAAAAACATTTGTAATGACATGGATCTTAGTTTTGGATTTATGTGCCCAAGTTTCTTTGATATCAAGTGAAAGAAAAAAACGATAAATATTGTCCCCAAATTTAATTTCAAGAGTAACTAGTACCCAAGGTACACTTCAAATTTATTAATAATGTTGATTAATAAATATATAAATTCAATTGCATAAATTAATTATTATATGATAAATTGTTTCATTTAATTTTAACCAAAATATCCATTTGTAATTTAGCATAGAATGTTTATATAAAATATTAAAATTCATTAAGAAAATGTTAAAATCCTAGTTAAGTATTTAAAGTAAAAAATATTAGCTGCATAATATTTAAAATAGGCTATTATTTTCTATAGAAATAATTAATTGAAATCACCGGGATTATCAATTTCATCATCTAAGAAACATCATTAGCCTTTTTAAATATTCAAATAAGATTAATTAATTTTTAGAATTTGAAGTTGAGTAGAAATATACTCTAGGGTTTCTTTATCAAATAAATGATAACAAATAAATAAACAAATAAAAATCTTAAATTAAGTAGGCATTGATATAAAACTTTAAATTGAAAAAAAAGATTATAAATATTAAAATTGAATTTATTAATTTTGAATAGGATTTCAATGCGTTCTTAATAAATAATAATAATAATAATAATACAAATCCTAAATTTAGCAAATATTTATTAGCCCATGAAATTATTGTGGAATTAAAAACAACTATGACATAATAATGACCGAACTGCGATTAGTATGCAAATAACCCAGCGCTTTAATAGAAAAATAAGGCGAGTTGATAATTCTTTCAAGCAAGAACCAACTAGGTCAGTAAGAAATGGTCAAAGCATATTTATTGTCAACACCAGTGACCAGCCCCACTGATGTTGGACAGAAAATATTAATATTAGGGTACATATAGATAGCAGCACTGACAAATTCAGTAGAAAACGAAGTTCTTATTTCATTCATATGTCAACCTTTTTGCTAAGCATGCGCACATCACCATTCCAAACTTAGAAATGGTTTGTGGTAAGCGAATCAAGGACGTGATAAAAAAAACTTAAAACGAAATTGTAATTTAAAGGTACCACCCAGCAACACTTACCGTTCTATCAAAACTTGGGACAAATGAAGTGCATAACTCCACTCTTCCTCAAAAATGCTCCCTGTAGCATCAAGAAGCCTAATACAACTATCTGTCTTCTGACTCGAACAAATTTGCCCTGTGTGACTCCTCAACCTAAATATGATAAAATGAAAAAAAAAACAAAATTAAATCTTAGACATCATACAGAAGTGAAATAGAGATAGAAGAATAACTGAGTTCTCTGTCCAACAAGTGAATACGTTGGGTTTAGTGAAGATGATTTTTGGTTTAAAGAAGGGGGGAAAAAACTCCCTCTCTTTCATTCCCCTTTTCACTTCATTATAACCTGCTATTGTCTGCTAATGCTAGATTTCTTAAACTAATAAGATTACGGTATAAATGTTTTGGACTGCTAACGCATACATGCTCGGAGAAGAAGATATCCATACCTTCTGCAACAGTTGAAACTTCCATGTTGTGTGCAGTTTATTTAAACTCTACATACATCAATTTGAAACTGTCCTTCAACCAAGGCTGCTTCTTGATCCGGACTTCCACTAGATGAATCCATTGGCAATTCATTGGCCGCTGCAAACTCCTCTCTCAGCTTTATATGCTTTTTCGCTAAACCAGAAGAGCCAACAACACCCGCAAGCTTCTCCTTAATTTGCTGTTTCAATGCCTCAATCTTATTCTTTGATTCAGCATCAGGTGAATTTCCTGCTTTTGCAACTTCGAGCTTCAACAGTTCTATTTTATTTTTTAGGTCTGATGAATTGACAACTTCTGTAATTTGTTCGTTAATTTCTTCATCCAATTCATCAATTTTGACTTTTAAATCATCAACAATTAGCCTCCTGTTGATGTCACCATCACTTTTCCTTTTGGATGACAAGTTTTGCACATCCAATTGCAAATCTTTAAATACCTTGATCAATTCTAATTCTATATCTTTCTTCACTTCTGCAACTTTATCCTGTAACTCATCATTAATCACTCCATCTGCTGAAATTCCACCATTTGACCTTTCTGAATTCAAAATCTCAATTCTCTCCCTCATGCCTGATTTATCCATAGCCTCTTTGAGTCTCTTATTGACTTCAGTCTTTAGCATTGCAACTTTCTCATTGTGCTCGGAAAGCTTCTTAACTTTAACTATTTGCTTCAGCATGTCAAGTTTATAATTTAAGCTAGTGGCATTAGGAGCTTCTGATAAACCATTGTTAAACTCTTGCTTAAGTTCATCGATTTTGCCGGCAAAATCTGAACCAACCATCCCCACAGATCTTGCTTTGATGACTTCTTTTCTTAATGCTTCAAACTTGTCTTGCAGACCTAATGATTTAACAGCTTCTGCAAATTCCCGGTCTACTTCCCTCTTCAATTTAGTTATCACCTCATTGAGATCTATGTCTGACTGTTGTGGCAAAATCTCTGCAGAATTTAGCATTTGCTGCTTCAGGTTTTCAATCTCCTCATCCAACTTGAGATCAGAAATAGAACCTGATTCATCTTTGGTGACAATAGGTTCCTCCTTCTTCATGTTGACCTTCTTCTTGGGGTCCTGAGGGATTCCTTCTTGGAAGCCACCGAGGTGTCGAAATTTAAGCATGCGGTGATCCAATAATGTTTGTGTGTCCATAATCAGGAGTTCCTGCAATGAATGATATTGAATCTGAGATGAAAAATCCTGTTAAAAGGAGGAAAAAACATTGCTCTTAAGTTTGACAACACTTGCTTAAATCATGCATACATTCATAGCTCCAATTATTGCCAGCTTTATCTGTTGA
>JAVDBV010085358.1:0-16582 GCA_032619315.1 Piper longum | reverse complement strand
ACTTAGGTGAAGAGAGTGACAAGGTATCATTGTAAAATAAAAAATAAAAACTTTGGGTTAAAAAGTTACTAAACCTCTAACCTTTGCCTAAAAAACAAAAAAAGAAAATATATCATTGTAAAAATAAAAAATAAAAACTTTGGGTTAAAAAGTTACTAAACCTCTAACCTTTGCCTAAAAAACAAAAAAAGAAAATATATCATTGTAAAAATAAAAAATAAAAACTTTGGGTTAAAAAGTTACTAAACCTCTAACCTTTGCCTAAAAAACAAAAAAAGAAAATATATCATTGTAAAAATAAAAAATAAAAACTTTGGGTTAAAAAGTTACTAAACCTCTAACCTTTGCCTAAAAAACAAAAAAAGAAAATATATCATTGTAAAAATAAAAAATAAAAACTTTGGGTTAAAAAGTTACTAAACCTCTAACCTTTGCCTAAAAAACAAAAAAAGAAAATATATCATTGTAAAAATAAAAAATAAAAACTTTGGGTTAAAAAGTTACTAAACCTCTAACCTTTGCCTAAAAAACAAAAAAAGAAAATATATCATTGTAAAAATAAAAAATAAAAACTTTGGGTTAAAAAGTTACTAAACCTCTAACCTTTGCCTAAAAAACAAAAAAAGAAAATATATCATTGTAAAAATAAAAAATAAAAACTTTGGGTTAAAAAGTTACTAAACCTCTAACCTTTGCCTAAAAAACAAAAAAAGAAAATATTCTATTTTTCAGAATAATAAAAAAAAAAGAAAAAAGAAATTTTTGGACGAGAGATTGAGAGTCTCAACATAAATTGATCTTGTCCCCAGCTATGATAGGAGAAAGCATTATTTTTGTTGCCCCTAAAAAAAGCTTTATTTCTCTCTCAAGAAAAAACTTTATTGTTTACAGGAGCAACTGCTACTATTATTATTATCTTGTTGAGAAGATTTTTTATGAGCTCCCTTAAATGAAAGCAATAGTGACCATTTTCAATTTAATCAGAGTGAAAATAGAGGGAACTGAGAAAATTAAAAGAAATTAATCTTTTTTATTGAGGGGCTCATCACGTATTAGGTCTGCTAGTAAGACCATTAAGACTAATACACAATTAATCATAACATTTTTTATTGCAACCGAAATCTCCTCCTAGAGTCACAATATATATTAATTTTTTTCTGGTAAATTTATAATTTTTAAAGATATTTTTGCAAAATCATCATAAAAAAAAAAAAGAAAGATCTGATTGCTGACAATAGGCACTTAAGTCTTTGGTCCCGCCACATTTTTGCATCCAAAATAATTTTCCTTACCTTTCCATGCTTTTATAAGTTGCATAGATAAAGGATTTGCTCCTCTAGCAAAAACCCTTATAGCAGTTTTATTATTGGTTATAATCTCCAAATTTAGTGGACATTGAAAAAATTAATAAATAATTATACCCTTTTTTGTAGAGGTTAAAACTAATAAAAAAGCTGCTACAGTAGTTTTTCTGTAGTGTTACAGCCAATGTAGCATTAACAAAAACATCTACTTGACAAACGAGAATGAAATGTCTAACACAACTACTTATAACTTACTCGATCTGAAACTATTTTTGGTTGCAAGATTGACAATAAGTAAGGAAGTGGCCAGTGTTGAGGGCTGAGTAGCGACTGCCACCAAACTCGAAAAACAAGAATGGAAATATCAGTCATGCGTGCTCCAATTTAATCTCTCAAAGGAGGGATAACATTACTAACTGGATCCCCTTCACATTTTCTACCTATGATTTAATGGCCAATGCTTGGTTTCCTTCAATATCAGTTCTCTTGCTTCATCTCAATCTTTGGACCACCAACTTTTCTTTTGTTCTTCCCATTTCCGGCATGCAAATACCTACCATCTTGATCAACTGCCTTTCTATTCCCACTCTAGCATAGGGAATGGTTTTAGCATTGAATGATGGACCCCTAAAACCGTCACGATTAGATGGCTTGTACCATCCTCGGGTTCATCTTACATCATATTTCGGAGGTGAATGATGATATATCAGCTAATGAAAATTCTTTATTCTGTTAGCTAGTTTTTAAATTAAGAGAGACATGTGCATCATATTCGGAGGTGAATGATGATATATCGGCTAATGAGAAATATTTATTCTGTTAACTAGTTTTTAAATTAAGAGAGACATGTGACACATATTACAAGTCATTTTTTAGAGCCTAATAATAATATCAGAGTTATGTTGGTTTTGGTATTACCTCGATTTACCTCGTAGTATGATAGCAAGCCCGAATTAAAATTTCTTTGAACTTTGCTTCTTTGAACTTCATTATATATGTTGACCTAGCATGTAGTGTGGGGGAGATAATTCGAAAGATAACCCGCCCGAATTAAAGTCTCGTTGAACTTTACTATAACATGTAGATCTATCATGTGAAGCGATAGAGAATTGTTGAGTTTATCCCACATCATGTTTGGAGATGACTAGTAACTTATATACAGGTTAACGAGGGAACTTTATTCATTGAATTGGGTTTTGGATTAAAAGAGATCTATAACTCCCATTATAAGTCAATTTTAGGGGCCCATTGGGCCCAACATTTATATGCTATCAAGGACAGGAAGCATTCAATTCAGAAGCTACTAATGCCATCTATGGCATCTTGTTCAAGATTTCAAGCGGGAGGTCATTGTAGTGGAAGAGGGGGTCACCATGTTCCACCAAAACAGTGCTGGTAAAACCGTATTTGGCGCTGGTGTTAACCGAGTTAGCAAGGTTAATGGCGACAACGTTGAGCTTGAGCTTTGTTTGGTGAAGTTAATCAAAGCTCACCCAAGCTGATAGCCGGCATTGATGAGGCCAATTCTACCCTGCTGCTTCTACACTACAGTACTACGTGCAACTAGCACTAGCAGTTTTAGAATAATGCTACTGCATATAATCTCTTCCTTGCATGTATATATATGCGCGACAAGAGTGATGATCTCTACTTGTAGACTCAAGAAGATGGAAATCGAGAGCTGATACAGAAATGGGGTTTTTGCTGGCCTTTCTTCTTCCTCTGTCGTCTTCATCTTCGACTATGGCCGTTGGCCATCAATTGGTGGAAATACGCTGGTTCAAACCGAAGCATTTCCACCCATGGCTTGGTCCTTCCCACGGCCGTTCAAGCATAAGCCGCCTCGTTTTCACATGTCTCCTCCTCATCCCCAATAATATATTTACAATTCGCCACCGCCACCCTCGCCGGAATACATTTACAGGTCTCCTCCGCCACCAATTTACAAGTCGCCACCTCCGCCAGTATACATTTACAAGTCTCCTCCACCGCCACCACCGCCGGTATACTTATACAAGTCACCTCCACCACCAATTTACGAGTCACCACCTCCGTCACCTTCACCAACGACGGAATACATTTATAAGTCTCCATGACCAATTTACAAATCACCACCTCCACCGCTACACATTTACAAGTCACCCCTACCGCCACCACCTTCGGCATACATTTACAAGTCTCCTCATCCACAAAATGACATAACCAAGTAAAATGACAGAAATTATCAAGAAATTAAATAGAAACCAATTAACTCTCATACATGATACAACTAATCAATTTAAATTCAAAAATTCAATCTGTAGTTACCCAAAAATCCCTAATGTAGCTATTCGCCAAAAAAAATAAAAAGGTACACGCTTCTTTTAAGAGTAAAAATCATGAAATGAAACAAAAAAATTTTTGTACCCCTACTTGATTGGCCCTTGTTGAAGCGTTGGGGGCCGTCCACATCTTCCCGCTCATTCCATTATTTCATGCTTTGGAGGGGAAACTTGGCCGTCATCGGCTCTGTTGGTGCCGCCCTTGATTCAATTGATTCCATGAAAAAAACAATGGACTGCAAAACAATGCCACCTTTTGCAGCACGTTGGGCTTATGGAACCTGAGAACAAGGAGATAAAAGGTAGAGATTTCAAAACTTGTAAGGCTTTAAAGAACATGTGATTTGTAAACTAGGTGGTCGGTCACCAACGACAAGGAGGTGGCAAATGAGTGTGACTCAGTAGAGACGTGAGGGGCTTTGGAGATGAAGGGAGGCTAGTGCTCTCTCCTTCTGGTTTTTTTCATTTCAGACCGTCCACAGACAATACTTACGCCTAACTGGCAGCTTAGAGAATGACTCGGTTGAACAAATTTTATCAGTCCAAATTTCAGATACGCAGACACGAGCTCATCCAACTTACCCCTATTGCATATGATAAATAGGATTTGGTGAAAACTAAAAACCAGTCATATGAACATGGGACTCTCAAAACATGCGCCCAGAAAAGATCATATATAGATGAAGCTGCATCAATAAATTTGCTTTAGTCATTTTCATTATAAAAACCAGTCATATATGAACATGGGATGCTCAAAACATGCGGCCAGACAAGAACATGTATAGATGAAGCTGCATCAATAAATTTGCCTTAGTCATTTTCATTATAAGGAAGAAACCGGGAAAGAAAATGCCTTCTTCCATTTATACCAACTGTTAACCGCCATTATATAACATCTTTTAATACAGCTTCAGTAGTTTGTGTTCCAGCCAAGTTGAGGTTGCTGATATGCGCCTACTTGCGCTCCGGGAATGTTTCCTCCCATGGGCGGTAATTGCGGATGTACCATAGAGTGTGCGTTCGTCATTGTGGGTGGCTGTGGCTGATGGTACAAACCAGGGAACGGCAAGTGAGGAGACTGCAGCGCAGGCGAATTGTAAGAGGTTGGTCCTGCGGGAGGATGAAGATATGCAGCGTGTGGCGCCTGCCCTGACATGTTGTAATACGGTCCAGACTGCATACCAGAGACCTCTCGTGGAGTTTGAATCCACATCTCTGATGTTTCCACCTGAATCAATCGGAAAAGAGTTGAAAGGTAGTAAGGAAACAAATAATTAACTCAAATAAAAATGAAACAGTTAAGGTCAATTCAACTAATTTATAATCGTATTTCCCCATCTGTATAAATTGGTAGTCTATCCAGTTAGTCTTTCAACATCTAACCCTTCACGCAAGCAAGTAGGTTGACATATGCGTCTAACGAAGGACATGAGTTAAGACTACATTTCTTCACTAGATCACATTCAAAATGACACCAAATCCACCTCTTTTGACATGACCAAACCATGGCAATAACATGTAATGAAGTATACAACACAACCCAGAACAAAATATTCAAAGATTAGCGAGCACAAGGGCAGTGCAGCAGAGCACACAAATAAAATCGTCACATGATCACTTTTATCTTTCAAGGCCACCAAAAATTAGAGTTAAATTTATAGGAGAAATCTGCAGTAACAAATGAGTTCAGCTAAAGAACTCACCTGTGGATTGGGAGAAAACATATTCCCATCCTTGTACTTGGTCCTCGATACATCATCAAGGCCAGTAGGGCCCACGACCCCTGGAGTGCTGATAAATCCAGTCGGATTTGTAAAACTTCCATAACCAACAGGACCTCCAGGAGGTGCTCCTTTAAATTGTGATGGAGCGTATTTTATGTTACCAGTGGACATATGAGAGTTACCTCCGGGCATAACAAGATAGTTATTGCCATTTGAAGGGTGAGCATAAGCACGATTATTTGAAAAACTGGTAACAGCCATTGGTGGGACATAAACAGGAGGGTACATCGGACGATATGGAATGAAATTAGGGATGTGAGAGAGGTGGACTTGTGGGTACATCTGGGTGATAGAGTGCTGCTGCAGCATCAAATTTGAAGAAGATGCAGGACCACCATTTATAGAATGAGATCCCAAAGCCTGCAAATAGTAAGCAGATGACATAAAGGTCCTGAACAGCCAAAGAGATACCTATGCAGGCAGAATTCAACATGTGCATTGGACAAAAACATTAGTAACATGCTGCAATAGGCATTGCTTATCTACTTGCCTCCTGGGGAGAAGCTAAACCCTGCCGCAGATTTTCATCCATAGTTGGTATAAAAAATTGAGAATCATAACCAATCTGAGAGTCATATTCCTGCAGCACAAAATATCAAGTGGATTCATTTTCTTGACTACAAAGCTGGTAGTGAAGTTCATACCATAGATCTAATATAAATAATTCTATGTAAAAAATACAAATAGAAAATAATAGCTTCACTCAAGCGAACTCACCAAAAAATTAGTTAAAGCACCAACATCTTCCTCCTGTTGCAACTCAATAGAAGCGTGCACAGTGCTTTCACTTCGAACCAGCCCAATATCTGAATAATCGTTCATATTTTGAGGACTAACCGAATACCTTTTATCAGGCTGGTTTGCTTCCAATATGCTGTTCGATGCTGGCGATTCAGATCCAGCCATCCTAACATGGTCTTCTACAAGTAATTCAACTCCATCACCACCAGAAGCATCATTGATAGTGGCAATTGGATTGGAAAAGCTGCATTTCGCAATACAATGAGAAGATATTATCATGTTAGGATAAAACAATCTCAAGCAAAAGGTTCTTAAAAAATAAATCAAGTTTATCAATTTGATTGTGCAATGCCAAAAAAAAAAAAGTTTCACTATCAAAATGGATAATTATAGATCATGGAACTCCAGAAGAGAATTTCAGACTCCATACAACATATAATAATTGGTCATTATAGAGAAATATAAGCACCTAGAATGATCATTTTTCTGTTCAAGTTCGTCCCTGAAAACTTGAAACTCAGGACCAGAACCATTGGATGGCTCAACATCAATCCCAAAGCTACCAAAAGTGAGGCGGCATCTATCAGATTCCGGCACTTGAAGATGCTGAGCTATAATAACATGTTCATCAGTTGACAATGTAACTTCCGACAGTTTCCCTGGCAAATCTGTGGCTTCTGTCTTTCTCCTAGAAGAATTATCATCAGCAGAAGAAGAAATTGATACAGCAGATTTCCCACCATCATTGCCGTTAACATTCAACTTTTGAGTAGACTTAGGTTTCCACTCCATGTAAGATAGTGAGGCTACAGAACACAAAAAAAACACACAATATTTTATCCATTTCTAAAAACTTATTTTCTAAACTAACTACATCTAGCAAAAGCTCTTCAAACAAATAACACAACTAAAGGTAAGAAACAGTCACTACTGGCTCATGCACCTGCCAGTAAAGAATCACAATAAAAACCACAATTAGGAGAGTGATCATGATATGATAAGAAAATTCAATCTCAAGACAAGCCAAGAGTTTAACTAACAAGGGCTCGCAGCCATATTTCAACATTATAGGACGTTTAAAATGGCAGAAACTGTCAAGAGAAGAATTATCAGAAAAGACAACTCTTCTTCTTATTCTTCCACCCAATACCTAAGGGTGTAGGGGACATGGACCCTAAGGGTGTTGGGACAAGCCATCAACTCATCTCTCAAAGTCAAAATTATTTAAGCAAATCAAAATGACCCCCCTCATTAATAGGCCTAGAGAAGGAAACGTTTTGTATTCATTACTTCCATCTTTGATGAGTTTGTTGAGATACTCTGGCATTATGCTGATTTCAAGTAAAGTTATTGATATAAGCAACGTTAACAGTAGGATTAGCAGTGGCTTGATTAAATTGGTCACCCTTCATAGATCTGGAAATTAGCCCCAAAGATTCTGCCCGTTCTGTATTTCCCTTAATTACAACAGAAGTAGATAAAGTACCACTTTGAACCATAGATTGAGAAGCTGAATTTTGTGTGGAATGCTTTCGGACACCAACAACACCAACTTCACGTCTAATAGCACCAATGCTTCCAGACAGCCTTGAGTTTGGGGAGGGCACGTGAATGGGGTCTGTAGATTTGGAATAAACACCAACAACAGAATTACTTGATGCAAATGTAGTAGAGGATGAAGAATTGTTCGATCTCTGCCCCAGAAGCCGCACATCCGACCTTGGAACTATTGCTTGCTTTTCTCCAAGGAGAACTTGTCTATGTGCGGTACTTGAATCAGTAGATACAGGATGGTTGAAGGTAGAATCTCTTGTTCTGATGTCTCCTCGAAAAGGTACTTGAAGCTCACTGCTTCTAGTGTCATAGTGTATCTCTTTACTCAATGATGCAGAAGAGCTACACAAACATAAAAATTGATCAGGAACTGCTTTTTGCATACAACTATTAAGATTCTAAAAGAGACAACTTGATCAATAAATAGAAGCTTACAGACAGAAAACAAATTATTACCTTTTTGGGGAAGTACCGGGGACCACTTGATCAAGGTTGGAAGCAGCATGATCCTGGGATGCTGGCTTCATCTCTTCACTTGAATTTTGATTAATACGATTGTCTCTTACTATCCGAAATTCACAACTTATCCCTACAAAAATAAGTTCAATGCCCATGCATTAACAAGTGTATAAACAACTAAGATACTAAAACAACAGTCAAGATCATTCAGAAACATATTTTATTGACAATTTGCTGCAGGATGAGAAAAAATTTACTATGACCCAGTGGCTTTCCACAAGAAGCATTGCGAGAATAAACACCTCTGCGACCATTACGTTCCCACATACCCTGAGGCTTGGTCATTGGTCCAGTGTGCGCATTCAAATTCTTAGACTCTGAAACATTATTCTACAAAAAAAAAAATCTCATATCAGTACCTTGTATCATCATTTCATAGAAAAGCCACAAATTTGGCATTTTGATTTTTTTTATCAGTTCACAAATTTGGCATTTCATCATTTTTTTTTCTTTCATAAATTTTCTATGAATGACCATAATATTAACGAAAAAATAAATGACAAAATGCCAAATCTGTGAACAGAAAAAAAAAAATAAGGGAGAAGAAAACAGACAATTCTAGTTTGTGGGAAAAAATGATGGATTTTGGATAGCAATTAAATCATTTCCACATGGTCATCATAAACCAGATAAAATGATACATTTTTTTTTACAAAATAAAACAGAAAAAAAGCTGCACCACCAACGTGGACAGGATGAAAAGCAATCATTCAAGAGCATCTACTACTAAATGAAATTTAAAGTATCTACAGTTTAAAAACAATGCAAAGGGGGAATACCTCTTTTTTCTTGTCTTTCTTCCTCTTAACTTCATGAAATGGATCTATCAAAACAGATTCATTAACAGATGTTCAGTAAATCTATAAAAGTTAGTTCCAAAATTCCCATGATCACTTTTTAAGTAAATTTTAAAATAATTATGTGAAATTCGCTTCCTCTTTGCTATTAACACGAATGTACAGAGAAATAAAAGCAATCACCAGCACCACTAAAAAGTTCAGATGGTATCATATTTCAGAGGATTATAAAGATGTTGATTTTTATCTCTAGCAGGTATAAATGATGCATACAAGAAAATCTGAAAAGTCTACAGTGTGTTTCCATAAAAAATAACAACACTCAAATTAATTTGGTAATAGAAAAAACATATGGTTTCCCATCTCCCACAACAATAACTATTTCAACCGTGGGTTTGATAAAATGATTAACCCTTCTAAAGCAATTCCAACTTCTTTAACTACAGTTTAACATTTGTCTCTTTTCAACTTCAGCAGCTACCACTCCTAATGATATCATGCATGCTTCTGCATATCCCCAAAAACAAGCACAATTAAATGTTATCATTCCCTTATTAGCAGCAAATAGAGTAGATAGGCAAAAAGTAGAGACGAATTTCAAGAGCCATTTTTCAATATACCATGCATAGCAAAAACCTCCACACGTTGTCTAGCCTCACTCGATGCAATGGTTTAAAACATGAGAGTTGGGTGAGAGGCTGTGGGTTCAATTTCTTGGGATGTGGTTTGGTAAATATGTGTGTGTGTGAGTAGGTAAGGTGAGGTGTTCGCATTGGATTGCCTAGTTAAAAATAAATAAAAAAAACCCTCCAAATATCACTTCCAAACCCACACTAGCTCACTAGTTGCAGACATGTTAGTTTCAACAAGTTTTTAAAATGAAAAGCAAATTTAAACAGCTGAATCAAACTAGAAAAAGTTGGCCAAGATCCAAATCAAACTTAACAGCTTCCACTCAATAATGGCGTTAAGCACATTTCCACCTATATCTTGAAAACAAGGGAAAAAACCCTACTTTCTCTTATTAGCAGCTAATAGCATGTCGGCTGACTAAAGCCTACACGAACATCAAACTCCATGCCTAAATACACCACGCAGCACTCTTAAGCAAAAACTCCACATGTCTCATAAACCAGAACAGAAACAAAATAACATAAATCAGTTAATTATTTGCATTAATGTCAACTCAAACTGAATTATAAAAAAATAACACTCAACTAAAAATGGAGGGCAAGCTACAAATCAAGCTTAACAGCTTCCACTCAATAACGATGTCAAGCATGCCTCTACATATACCTCCAAAAAAACTTAAACTATAAAAAAAAATAACCCTGATTTCCATTACTATCATCTAACAGCATGCCAACCGGCAAGATCATACACAAATTTCAGGTTACATTGTTCAATCCACCCCACACACACAACACAAACATTGGACGGCAAAAAAGACAGCACGCAGTTTGTACCAACAGTTTGCAGTCACGATAGCGATAAAGAAAAAGAGAGGGCGAAGTGGGAGCGGGTAAGGAAGCCCGAACCTTGGGCGTTTAGCTTCTGGGCAGTCTCAATGGGGTCCATGTCGGTCTCCTAGAGGGCGAAGTAGATGTCGTCGTCGGAATGGTTTCCGATGGTCTCCTTGATCGATTGGATGTTCTTGTGGACGCGGTAGGGCAGGGCGGCGCCGTCGGCGCTCGGACCAGAGACCATCTCCCGAGCCGAGGAACGAGAGAGGGAGGGGAGGCGGCCAGCGTTCAGAGGCTACGGCGGCGGCGGAGGAGGGGGAAGGGGACGGCGATCGCAGCGGCGGCGGCAGCGACGGCAGCGACGGCGGCGGGGTAGGGCATGGGCAGGAGGCGAGGGTTTTGAAAGCAGTTCGGTCGCCTCCTTAGTCCTCACTCTTCCAAAGTCGACCCTCGAAAAGATGGGAGGGAGGGCGGCCACCAAATTACGAAACTACCCCTCCTCCGATTTTCAAAATTAACTTATAAATTATATCAGATCAGTTTTAAAAAATATATATTTTGAATAAAAAACAATAACAGAACTAAATAGTCACGTAAAAAAAAAAATTGTGCTGCACCGTATCTAAAATGGTTGTGCTATAATTTGATTCCACTAGAAAATAAATTCCTCGGATCCTGCCCCAACGTGTTATTGAAGTTTAGTGAAGAGTCGGGAAACGGGAAAGGAGGTGTCGCAGGAGGTTATTATCGTCGGGGTTGATCGGCGGTAGTTGATGATCAGGAAGAAAAAGGTAAAGAAAGGGGAAAGAAAGGAAGCCGGTGACGAAGCGGCGACAACACTGGCAAAGCGGCGTCGTTGTCTGGTAGTAGGCTGTAGATGGCAAGGTTGACAGCAGTGGGATGGCGCGGTAAAAGAGAGGGGGAAGAAAGGGGGGGGAGGAAAAGGTGATCACAATTTCGTAATAAAAATTTGATTCATTTCCGACTGAAGTCGATGATACAAAATAAATTTTTTTGAAAAATAATTTTGTAATAAAATAATTTCGTAATAAAATCTTGACTCGCTCTCGACTTGAATCAATATTACGAAATAGATACCAGAAAATATAAAAAAAAGTAAATTACTATAAAATAAAATAATTCATTCGAACTCTATTATTTTATTTAATAGTATTTTACTGTATTTTTTATATTTTTAAGGATGTATTTCGTAATATTGACTCGTGTCGGGAGTGATATTAAATTTTTATTACGAAACTACCCGCGCACCTAAACCCATTTCTTTTCCTCCAAACTTCTCGCCTGTTTTTTCCCATGCTGAGGTACTGCCCCACCCCCTCTATTTTGCTGCGCCACCCCATTGCCGACAAACAACAAGTACGCCATCGTCGGCAAGCTAGCGGGGACCATATCGTTAATCCACTCCGTTGTGATTGCCAACACCATTAACCAGCAGAGTAAGATCCATGGCTACATTACTTATCATTTGGGCGGTGGCGGTGGGGGTGATGAGCTTTAGAGTAGGGTGCCGCATCCATTAGGGCAAAACTTGGCGAGGAACCAGATGTATTTGTTGATACGGACCACCATGGTCGTTGGGCACTAGAACTTGGCATTGTCGGATAAGAATTTGGCGAGACTGCCACCAAGCTTGAATTTTCCCCAGCTGAATTCATTGTCAGCCCATGGATCCACCGGCGATGGTGACGGTGGTGGGGGAAGATGTCTCGGGGGTTGAATTTGGCAATCACTCGGCATGGGAAGAAACAAGGCAGCAGTTTGGGGGAAAAGAAATGGGTTTATGTGCGGGGGTAGTTTCATAATAAAAACTTGACTCACTCCCTATACTTGTCAATATTATGAAATACATCCAAAAAAATATAAAAAATACAGTAAAATATCATAAAATAAAATAATCGAGTTCTAATAGATTATTTTATTTTATGGTATTTTACTCAATTTTTATCATATTTTTCAATATGCATTTTGTAATATTGACTCAAATCGGGAGCGAGTCAAATTTTTATTACAAAACTACCCCCATACCTAAACCCCATTATTTCCTCTTGACCTTCTCCTCTGCTTCGTGTTCCCTAAGTTTCCCCTGCCAATGACATATCTCCAAGTACACTGCATAGTCCACCCCCTCCTCCACCGCTACCTCCATCGCTAGCAATGCCTCGAGTTTTAAAAATAAGGTTGGTGAAGAAAAATGAAACGATGGCAATTTTATAATAAAAATTTGACTCAGCTCCCTTTTAAATTAATATTATGAAATGCATCCTGAAAAATTTAACTCGCTCTCGACTCGAGTAAATATTAATTAAGTTTTTTTTTATATATAGTGGTTCGCATAATTAGTTTTAGATCATTTACCGTGTTATGACAGAAAAACAGGAAGAAAAGGGTAAGAAGAGGGGGAAAGAAGGGAGGCAGTGGCGAGGCGGCAACTGCAATGGCTCACGACTTCGTAGGCTGGCAATGGGCAGCTGTCGACGAGGTTGTCGACAGTGGGGTGGTACGACAAAATAGGGTGGGTGCAATTGGTCGATAGGGGGAGAAACATGGGAGAAGGTCGAGGGGAAAGAAATTAGTTTAGGTGCAGGGGTTTTTTTGTAATAAAAATTGGACTCGCTCCCGACTCGAGTTAATATTACGAAATATATCCCAAAAATACTTAAAAAATATAGTAAAATACCATAAAATAAAATATTCGATTTCTAACTCAAATAACATGCTCTAAAACTAATAACCCACCCAAAACTAATAAGTAATGCATCCTAATAAAGGTTTAACGTTAGGACGCGTTATTTATTAGTTTTTGGTAGGTTATTAGGTTTAGAGCATGTTTTCGAGTTAGAATTTGATTATTTTATTTTATGGTATTTTATTATATTTATTTTATATTTGTTGGGATCTATTTCATAATATTATTCGAGTCAGGAACGAGTCAATTTTTTATTACGAAACTAACCCAACATCTAAACCCATTTCTTCTTGCCCCCCGCCCCTCCCCCGACCTTCTCCTTTGTTTCCTCCTTCCTCTCTTTCTCCTGGCATGCCACCACAGCTTTTTTGACCATGTTGACCACAGTCCCTCTGTTTTCGCCGACGATTTCAACCCTAGACTGTCAAACCATTTTGTAGCTGAGCTAGAGCTCAACCTCAACGATTGCTACAACGAGCTCAACGTTGGCTCTGTTACCTACAGGTACGCAAGAGCGAGAGGCATCGACGCCTGCGTCGTCACATTCACCGTCAGCAGGCAATCTCGATCAACGCCATCACCACCACGTGTAGCCAGATCCTCTTGGTCATTTGCATTGTCGGAGGTCCCAAGAGAACCTCGCCAGCACATGCAACCAGAACCTCCCGGTTCATCTAATCTGCAAAATACACATTGCCCCGAGAATCAATTGAAAAGCAACGGGGTCGATCAAACTTGGCAGACACAGCATCCCCATTCGAAAATCCTCCCCCGCAACTTCCAACAAACCAACTCATACTTACTCTCTGAGAACACTTTAGAGAAGTTGAAGTAGAAGCCGACCAGTGCCAACCTAATAAAGGCCTCACTTGGAAGCCATTGACGATGAGGATGGTGGATCCACCATCGTAGGAAACGGCGGAGACGGTGGGCGTATGATGTTCAAAATTTATGGATCACGATCCACTTTAACTAATTTACTAGTTTTCCTACTTTTAATTAACAAGATTAAGAATGCTCGGTATCAACAACGATTTTTTTTTTTAATCTTTGGGGGGATCAAGAAAACACTTGGGAGCTGGTATAGCTAGGTCACATATTAATCTACTCATTCGTCTACATCACATAGGTATATTTGTTTGTTACTTGAATCTAACCATCCATAAAAAAATTGAAGGACTCATGTTAAAGAACAGGTATTATGCACGCTCTATACGTACGCACACGCAAAAATAATTCCATATTTATATGTGCTCAACAATAATATGATTTTTTTTATTTTGTTGTAGTTTAGTTTGAGTAGATGACAAATGATTATCGTGTAAAAGAAAACCGTATACACAAGGGGAAAATGGGCCGGGCTTATTTGGTCTTGCTCGGCCCAATCTAACCGGGCCTGTTAACAGGAAAGTCTTTGTCACCAGCAGTTTTCCCATGGGCCAAATCAGGCCCAAATTTGATAGATTAGGCTGGGCCCGGCCCAACTCCTTGACAGGCTTTTTAGTCCGGCCACTGCTATCCTTGGTGCAATGACTAAGCCCAAACGCAATTAGGCCTGATTTTTACTCTAAAGCAGTCGACTAAATTAAAGATTTGCAAGTTCATCTGTTTTCCTCATGATATATAAGTGCATTGAATGTGAGAATATAATATTTTTATAGAAAATTTTATTGGGTTTTCAAAAAAAAAAACCATATTCATAGGATAATTAGAATCAATGAGATCATGATGTTGTACAAAATGCCATGTTCCAAATGATTAGAGAGTAGTTTGGTGGACAACAACAAAATAAGTTATCTATGAGGAGATCGACCTAAACTTAACACTAGATACAAACCATTTATAATAATGTAGACCATAATCAATATATCATGATTTTTGGGTTGGAAGATGCATGAAATGAAAGGAGGGATTGATGATGTTTAAAGTTCTGAGTGCGAAAAGCTGAATGCGCTTCTTACAATAGCATCCACGAAGAAGCTCATAACTTGTGTTTCTTCCCAACGAGATAGGATGTTGGATTGGGCTATTTTAGAATCGATGAAATCAAGCTGTTTACAAACCCAGAAATCTATTCCAAAATGCATCTCAAACGAAAAAAAATCAATTCCCTCCTACCCAAGATCATGCTTTGAGTGTAAACTATTTGTCATATGTAGGTATTTCATGATCAGTGATTCAGCTCCACACCTGCACTAGTAGGAAAGGTTTACAGTATGGGACCTCCAACCTGACACAATGCCCCTTACGCCTCTCTCCCCCCTCGGGATTGCCACTGATCCCTTGCTTTTGTATTTGTTCCCCAGTCCCATCCAACTTTAGCCAAAGCTGCCATGATCTTCCATCTCCCTCATTCCCACCACAAAACAAAAGAGAAGAAACCAAAGCTGCTAAAACTCCCCGCCCCCCAACTTTGTCCCTCGCCTTCTCCCTTTCACTATCAACACGAATCTTTCGATCAAAAGAAGCGCAACCCATGTCTCCAAATTTCACCACCTTCAAAATCCCAACCTACACCAATAACAAACCATTCTTTCCCAGTTTCTTACTGAGTTTCAGAGCTATTACCTTGTAAAATTCCTGGGTCACGCCAACAGCTAGCATGCGTGCCATTGTCATTACAAAGACCAACAACACTTCACTAATCACCAACTAGACACGGTCACATGTTGTAAAGCATGGATATGGGCACCCTTGCTGCTAACTACCACAACACCAGTGACCCACATTTTTATTCATTTGATCTGGCTTCCGAGCATGTATGGCTAGAAAAGATTTATACGATGAAGATGGAAGATGTGTCAAATGCCAATTACAATACCCCCCCTGGCCCTTCTTACCACAGTTGACAACTCTGTACTTGCCGTGCACCATTTCACGTGCGACCGTCGACGCCGGAGCACTCGTAAAACCCGGTAACGCTCGACAACCTCTTGATTATACCGCTCGTGGACAACTCATCTTGTTCCCCGGCCATGGTCCAATCTTTGATGGTGCCAAGCAGTAGTAGGCGAAGTTTATCAAACAGAGACTAGTCCATCTAAGCGTGTATTGTGTGGTTACAACCAGGATTTTGTGCTGTATTGGCTCCCAATGCTGTCATGTATGATGGTTGAGTCACACCCCAAGGCCAAAGCAGTTACTAGCACACAAGCACAGACAAGCATACCGACAGATCGGTATAATCCAAGCATAGTTGATAGTACTAATACTGCGCTACAGCTGCTTAGGCTCCACATATACCTGGCAATGGTGGTTGCAAGGTTCATTACTAACTCATTTTACATTGGTAGTAGTTCTCCATAAATATCAAAGCCTTCCAGTACTAAGGTTGGTATATTTGATTAAGAAAATGGATTCATTATGTACTTATATATATATATATATATATA